>MDKF010521145.1:0-13347 GCA_026770625.1 Nicotiana glauca
CTAGGGTTTGAGTTATAAGGCTAAGAGGATGAAATGATATGAATACACATCAGGTGTATTGATATATTAAAATGTTAAGGTGTATATCAGCCATTGGATCAAGTCCGATGAAGGGCCAGGATCTATTGACATCACACGACGTCGTGTGATTTAATTAAGGCTCTCAATATCATCCGTTAGATTAGCCAATCGAACGGTCCTGATCATTTAGATGAACAATGTCATTTTATTTTTAAACCACTATTATTCCTGGACCATTTGATTAAACTTTTCAATGGTCCAGATTCAACCACTTGGAACGGTGTCATTTTGGTTTTGTATAGGCAGCTCGGTTGATTTTCCTTTGGGCCTGGTCTGTGTATTAATTCGTTTGGGCTGCTAAATTTATTATTTGGCCCAATTGTATTTTGTTCTATATATGGTATTTTGTATTTTATTTTTATATTTTCTTGTATTTTCGTATTTATATTATATTTTATTTTCTTTTCTGTATTTTCTTTGTATTTTTCTTTTAATTTTTCCTGATTTTCTAAAATTAAAGAGTAATTTTCTTTTTTTTGGGGTTTTCTAATTAATACAAAAATGGTATTTTGTTTTATTTTTCCTTTCAAAAATTAGAAAAAGTCTTAGTATTTCTACTTATTTCATGAGTTATTATTAAACAAACAATTGCCACACAAAATCAAAAATCATTTTTGCCTATATTTTGGAACAATTTGCTTAGGGCAAAAAATTACGTGCTCACACTACACACGACTTGACATTCATACGCATATGCATGACACTCTAATTATTTTATGAATTACACAGTTATTCAGACTTACAGGTTGAGTAATTTATTCTATATCTTTTCCATGTGTTATGTACTTATTTATGTGCCTTACATACTCAGTACATTATTCGTACTAACGTCCCTTTTGTCTGGGGATACTACATTTCATGCTCGCTGGTCCCGATAGATAGGTCGAGAGCCCTCCAAGTAGGATATCAGTTCAGCGGGAGATGATGTGCTCCATTTGCTTCAGAGTTGCTTGTTTGGTTAGTATGATTTAGACGTGTATTGTTTGTTATGGCAGGACTGTCCCAACCTTTATGAAAATTATGTATTCTTAGAGACTTGTAGACAGATGTCATATATGTAAAAGATTATATGGCCTTGTCGGCCCATGTTCAATATACGAGTGATCTTTTTGGTCTTATAAAATTTATTGGCCCGTATATCATATATTAAAGTTTTTATTCCCTCATGCTTTACTCTAGTTCATTTACCTATGATAGTATGATACGAAAGATACGTTATGTTGGTACTCGGTTGAGTAAGGTACCAAGTGCCCATCGCGGCCTATCAGTTTGGGTCGTGGCACTAAAAATTTGAGCATGCCTAGTTAAAGGTCTTACAGATTCGATGTTGCCTCAGTGAAGGTTTATGAGCTTGAAGTTTCCTGATCGAGGTCTTACAAATTCGAGTCTTTGATGGCTCGATGAGCTAACTGTTTGATGACAGTCCCCGGGCATTAAAGAGTTTTTGGCTCTTGGGGCCATTTTTTGTGAGTGTAATGAATTTCTTTGAGGCACAAAGTGTTGATAAACAAAAAGGCTTCCTTAATTACTTGATACATGCATACACATTTTTTTTATTTTAGAGGCTCAATTATTCTACATGATCACGGTTCATTTGACTGTTTGGCCCAATACAACATTCTCCTATCGAGGTCCTTCTCAGCATAGTTTGATTTCTTTTGTGAGATGAGCTCTTGGGGTGATGCCCCCAGTATTTGAGGTTGACTGAAGAGAAACCTTGTATACTTGGTGAGTTCTCCTTAGGTAGCATATAGATGTTTCCTCATTAAAAACCTCACTGGTAAAACCCGTTCGGAATAAAATTCGGTCTAAGGAAAAAAGAGTGCAACACATGCTTTAAAACCCAAGGTCTTCGAGTCGAAAGATGCTTTGGCATTTCTCGTCAAATACCTGTAAGAAATTAGTATGAAAAAAAAGCGAAAATGGAGAAGGTTATACCTTAGCAATAATAACGTTTGAGCATTGATATATTCCAATTGCTTGGAAGTTGTTTACCCTGCATGGTGCCGAGTTTGTAAGACCCTTTGCATACTACTCCGAGGATGCAGTATGGTTCTTCCTAGCTTGGGCCTAATTTCCCTTCATTTTGGTTTTGAGTGTTGATGGTGAATTTCCTTAGGACTAAGTCCCCGACTCCGAAGTATCGGGGGTTTGTTCTCTTATTATAATATCTCTCAATCCTCTGCTTTTGGCAGCCATTTGGACTAGTGTAGTTTTTCGCTTTTCATCTAGTAGTATGAGGGTTGTAGTCATGGCCTCACTGTTCGATTCCTTGGTGGCATGTCGAAATCTGGTGCTTGGCTCTCCGACATCAACCGGTATCAAAGCCTTGGACCCGTATGCTAGAGAGAACGGTATCTCTCTGGTGCTTGATTTTGAAGTTGTTCGGTATGCCCATTGTACTTCGGGCAATACCTCTGTCCATTTCCCTTCACACTTTCTAACCTCTTTTTAAAGTTTTGAATGATGGTCTTGTTCGTGGACTCGGCCTGTCCATATGCACATGGGTGATAGGGCGTAGATAGGATCCTCTGGGAATTTTGTCACCTTGTTGCTTATGAACTGTTTCCCATTATCACATGTAGTCTCGGAGGGGATCCCGAATCAACATATGATGTGGTCCTAGATAAAGTCAATGACTTCTTTTTTTATTATCTTCTTGAAGTCTTGTGCTTCCACCTATTTTGAGAAATAGTCAATCATAAATAGAATAAATCTAGCTTTACCTAGCGCCATTGGTAGGGGACAACGATGTCCATCCCTATATCATGAACGACCATGGTGATAAGACTAAATGTAGCTGTTCACCGGGTTGGTGAACCATTGGCACAAACCTTTGGCATTTTTCACACCTTCGAATGAATTCCTTGGTATCTTTCTCCATATTGTCCCAATAGTAGCCTGCTCTGATCACCTTTCAAACCAGAGAATCGGTGCCGGAATGATTTCCGCAAGTGCCCTCATGGATTTCTCGAAGTACATAATCGGTGTCCCCCAATCCCAAGTATACTGCTAGAGGTCCACCAAAGGTCCTTCTATATAGTGTTCCATTCTCGACGAGTGAAAATCGAGCTACTTTGGATCGAAGGGCCCTTTGATTATTTTGGGTATGTGGGCAACTTCTCGTTTCTCAAATAGTCGATATATTTATTCCTCCAATCCCATGTTAGACTTGTTGAGTTGATCTCGGCGTGGCCTTCTTCAATCACCGACTTGGATAACTGTACAACTACCCCTGAGAGTATGTCATCTTCTTCGATGGACGACCCCAGGTTTGTAAGTGCATCGACCTCGCTGTTCTAATCTTAAGGAATATGGACTAGAGTCCATTCTTTGAAGTGATGAAATGTGACTTGAAGTTTGACTAAGTATCTTTGCATCCTGTCTTTTTGAACCTCGAAGCTCCCATTTACTTGGTTGACTACTAGAAGGGAGTCGCATTTTGCTTCGACGATTTCTGCTCCTAGTCTTTTGGCTAGCTCGAGACCTGAAATCATAGCCTCATACTCGGCCTCTTTGTTAGTTAATTTCTAAGTTTTCATATATTTCCTAATCATGCCACCCATAGGCGGTTTCAGAATAATGGCAAGTGCAGATCCTTTCACGTTAGAGGCGCCGTCGGTGAATACGGTCCATATCCCCAATGACATGCCCATTTTTAGCAAGAGTTATTTCTCTACCTCGAGCAAAAGGGCAGGAGTAAAGTCGGCCACGAAGTCCCCAAAATTTGGAACTTCATAGTCGTCCGGGGTTGGTACTTGATATCATACCCTTCAAGCTCGATGGCCCATTTGGCCAATCTGCCCGATAATTCAGGTTTGTGCAAGATGTTTCGAAGAGGGTATGTTGTTAAAACACATATACGATGGCATTGAAAATAAGGTTTTAATTTTCGAGATGCACTTATTAACACAAGAGCTTTCTAAGTGTGGATACCTAGTTTCAGCATCTCCAAGAGTCCGACTCACGTAATAAATCGGGAATTGCATACCTTATTCTTCCCGAACCAGCACACCACTTACCGCTACCTCGAATACAGCCAGATACAAGTATAATGGTTTGTCTTTCTTCAGGGTGTGGAGCAAAGGCGGGCTCGAGAGATACCACATTAATTCCTCTAAGGCACGTTGGCATTACGGAGTCCACTCAAAGTTGTTTTTCTTCTTGAGCAAGGAGAAGAAATGATGACTCCGATTTGATGATCTCTAGATGAATCGGCCTAAGGCCTCTATCCGTCCGGTCAGCCGCTAACGACCTTCACATTGTTCACCACTGTGATTTCTTCAATGGCCGTGATTTTGTTAGGGTTGATCTCAATCCCTCTATTTGACACCATGAAGCCTAAAAATTTTCTCGATCCTACTCCGAAGGCAAATTTTTCAGGATTGAGCTTCATGTTGCTACTAAGGATATCGAATGTTTCTTGCAAATGAGTTCCCTATTTGATGTTCAAGCAATTTTTTAACTAGGCGTTGGTGCGTAGCTCCTGCATTTTTAGCCCAAAGGGCATTACAGTATAGCAGTATGTACCGTATTTTGTGTTGAACGAAGTCTTTTCCCTGTCCTCCGGGTTCATTTGAATTTGATTATCCCCGGAGTAGGCATCGAGAAAAGTTAAGGTCTCGTGGCCAGCCATGGCATCGATCAAGCGATCGATATTGGGCAACGGGAATGATTCTTTGGGGCATGCTTTGTTTAAGTCTATATAATCTACGCATATTCTTAATTTATTTTCTTTTTTGGGGACCACCACTACATTAGCCAACCATTCACGGTATTTTACCTCCCTAATTGATCCTATTTTGAGGAGCTTTGTTACCTCGTCTTTGATGAACGCATGTTTTATTTCGGTTTGAGGCCTCCTTTTTTGCTTCACTGGTTTGAACTTAGGACACTTAGTCGATGGGTGGTTATCTCCAGCGGGATCCCTGTCATGTCTAAATGGGACCAGGCAAAGCAATCAATGTTGTTAATTAGAAATTGGATGAGTTTTTTTCCTGAGCTCGGGGGTTAATCCCGTTCCCAGGTATACCTTTCGATCGGGAAAATGCTCAATCAAGATGGCCTGTTTGAATTCTTCGACCGTTGATTTTGTTGCATCCAACACTTCGGGAGCAATGAAGGTCCAAGGGGTGAGGAAGTCTTCTTCATCATCTATGTTCGAATGTTCATAGACTACCTATTCTTCGGGGGTTAACCTGTTCCCTGACTCATCCTGAATGGAGAGAGCCGATGTTAGTGCCATGTCGTTTACCGCGAACATCTCCTTAGCTGCATGTTGTTCTCCGTTCACTATTTTTATACCATCTTTTGTAGGGAACTTTATCATCTAATGAAGAGTTAATGGTACCGCCCTCATGTTGTGAATCCATGGTTTTCTGAGTAAGGCATTGTACCTCATGTCACCTTCGATGACATAAAACTTGGTTTCTTGTAATGTATCGCACACGTTGAATAGGAGGATGATTTCTCCTTTCATTTTCTCACTTTCCATATTGAATCCATTGAGAACTCGAGAGATGGGTATAATCTGATCGAGCAGTCCGAGCTGCTTCACCACCTTCGACCTAATTATGTTGGCCGAGCTACCTGGATCCACCAGCACACGTTTAATTTGAACGTTATTCGAAAGAAAAAAATTACCTGTGCATCATTATGCGGTAGAGACAAGGGCTCGATGTCTTATTCTCTAAATGCACGGGCGTCCTTGAGTATGTAATTCCGAGTTTGCCTTTCCATTGCGATGGGTAGTTTGGCCTATTTGAACATGGGTCCCTATGGGATGTCGGTTCCTCTAACGATCATGTGAATGATGTGCTGAGGTTCTTATGGTCCATTCTTTCTATTTGCCTCTCTTTCTCAAAAGCTGTCCTTGGCTCGATTGCCGAGGAATTCTTGAAGGTTCCCTTCGTTAATCAGTCGGGCCACCTCATCTCGGAGATGTCTACAATCCTTGGTCCTATAACCGTGATTGCCATGGTATTCGCACATCAAGTTGGGATTCCTTCAGGAAGGATCTGCCTGTGCTGGCTTTGGCCATCTAGTATCCCTTATTCTACCCATGGCTGATACAATGTCCGAGACATCGATGTTAAAGTTGTATTCCGACAATCGGGGTGCCTCCATTAGCCTTGAATGTCTGTCAAACCCGGTCTTGCTCATAAGTTCCCGGGAATTTTAGCCTCGATCTACTTCTCGATTATTTCGAGGTATATTCTACCTCGATGTGTCACTTTGATCTTTGGAGTATGGCTGATACCTTTCTTTGCCCGATCTCGACTCCCTTTCTGTGGACTTTGGCTCCTTTGTTAGGAGCTTGCTTGGATATATTGAGCCAGAGGGGGGACCCCAATTGGTCGTCCTCGACCATGATCTTCAATTGATTTCTGTTGTATACATCCGCCCAAGTTACGGTAGAATACTCAACTAAGTTTTGCTTTAGCTGCTTCGAAGCTATCGAGCTTCGCTAGTTCAAGCCCTGAGTGAAGGCCTGCACTGCCAAGTCATCGGAGATCGGCTGCAATTCCATTCGCTCCATCTGAAAGCGAGATACAAATTCCCTTAGCATCTCGTTTTCTCTTTGTTTGATTTTGAAGACATCGGACTTCCTGGTGGCGACTTTGATGGCACCAGTGTGTGCTCTCACAAAAGAGTCTACCATCATGACAAATGAATATATTGAGTTTGGGGATAAGTTGTGGTACCACATCATGGCCCCATTTCACAGTGTTTCTCCAATTTTTTTCAACAAGACGGACTCAATTTCGTCATCCCTTAAGTCATTCCCTTTTACAACACAAGTATAAGCCGTAATGTGCTCATTGGGGTCCGTGGTCCCATTATACTTTGAGACATCGGGCATTCTGAATTTCTTCAGGATGGGCATCGGAACCGCTCTTGATGAGAATTGTTTCTGCATGAACTTCTTTGAATCTACACCCTTCAGAATCGGGGACGCGTCCGGGATCTGATCGACCCTCAAGTTATAAGTCTCCACCTTTTTATCTTTATCCTCTATCTTTTTTTCTCCTAATGCAATCCTTTTAGTGAGGTCCTCGAGCATCTTCATAATAGCAGGGTCCGTTGCTGAACCTTTGTTACTTGATCTCTCCGGTGCCCGCTCGACTCAAGGAGCCATTTCTGGTGCCGCTTTGCTTGGATTTGGTGACTCTGTAGCTGAGAAATTATCACTTGTTGTGCTTGCAACATTTCGAAAATGATTTGTAGGGTAACTTCTCTTTCCTCCCCGCACACACTCTTGTTGGTATGAGAGCTCACATCGACATGCACAATGTTGCGTGAGTTTACGTCGACAGGGATTTGTGCAGGTGCTAGCCCTGGGTTTTGTGGTGCTACCTCTGGATTTGTGGTGATACCCAAGGTTTTTGCGGTGGTATACCAACATCTACACCGTTCTCTCCATGAAGCTCAATACCATTATTTTCGTGTGCATTTACTGAGTTAGAATTTTTTTGACCTGAAATCAGAGATTCTTGGACAAGAAAAAGTGTGAAGAATAACTTGTGTTTTTAGAAAACTAGCACCAAACAATCACTATTATTGTTAGCCCCATGGTGGGCATCAAATTGTTTACCTTGAAAATAGTAACTATAATTTTATATGATTTTGTGGTTCTAATAATACGTGATTTATTTTAATACTAGTTGTTACGCAATACATGCTAGGTATAAGTAAAGAGAATAAGATATGCAAACCAATAGGGTCACAAAGCTGGGCCCCGAGCTGGTTGAAGCAGAGCCTCGAGGTTTGAACGGAGTTAATAACGATGAACTATTGATGAAGAATCAAAGGTAGTGAGGGCCTTAAAGATGGCCTTTTACGATTAATAATGAGCAATAAATGAAGAACACTAAATTAACAATGTATGAATAAGCAATAGACGTGAAGAACAATTGTTTTAACAAAGAGAGCAAAGAATGTTGTATGTTATTCAATATTAATATATTATCCCCTTTACAAAATGACAAGGACCCCCCTTATATAGGAGGGGTGAATCCCAACATTGTACATGTCTAATAAATAAAGAATAAATGCTACTAGTACATTTGTGCAATGGCTCAGTATGGATTTGTACTATTTTTGCAGACTCTGTCAGTCCTCATTACGTGCTCTTGGGAGCCTCCTTCCTCTTTATGACGATCGTCGATTTTCATGCTGCCTCGAGGTACGTCACGATGAGTCTTTAGTGTGCCCTGCCGAGGTGAGTGCTTCGAGGATGAGCCTTGAACTGTGCTTTGATCCTACCAAGGCCGGGCTCAAAAACGCCATCAAAGTTTTAAAATTGGCTTTCCCTGATTTTAACCGTATACAATATACTAACATTATTTGCATCATTCTCTAAATTACCAAATCGTATTACTATGGATAGTTACGTCATCTTAATATGATAGTATAACATAAGTTCAATTATATTATTTATGTTTGTGGCAAAAATGTAATTAGTTTATCGAATTCAAAATAAATAAGATAATAATGGCATTTCTTTGGTGATAGAAGATCTAAATATAGAAAGAATAAAAAACTAAAATTGTGGATAACTCTTCTTTTAACCTATATTCTGGATTACGAATCAAAAAGCCTTTCTCATCATCCTATCGTGAAATTAGGAAAATAAAATAAATTTCTTCATCTTGTCTTATATATATAATTTAAAATTCAAATATAGATAATAGAGTTATTGTGTCTTTCTCTATCTCCCTAAAACTATTTTAGCTAAAAACTCATATTGGATCACAATTCTTTTGATAAACTGTAAGAAACTAATCTTTATTTTAAAAAAAATAGAAGACAAGAACTAAAGACAAAGAAATGAAGAAAAAGAATAAATTTTATTATCATACATTTCTCTCTCATGTAGGAGATGAATAAGTCCATATTTAGTTCTACAATTCTATATTCTTTACACTTATTATACCTATACTTAGTTAGATTTGGCTATATAGATACTTAGATCTATATTAAGAATTTCATTTTTTTTAAAATTTTATTAGTTGTAAATAGTATCTAACTTTTAATTATTAATTAGTAATTAAAATTAATTTTTTATATATACGCGGCGCCTTCCTGATATTCCTTGGAAGGGAGACGTAAGGCTAAGCAATTTATGTCAGTACAATTACTATTCACCAACTGAGGTCCCCTTTATATGTTAGACAAGATTATCGATGCTGTATTGGAAAATCAATGTCAAGAGCAATTGAGAAAAAAAAATGAGAATTGAGAAATGAAAGCCTGGTTACATTAATGAAAGCTATTATAGAAAGGCAACGTAGTGTCGAATGGGAGAGACACCAGTACAGAAATGCAACGCTGTGGAGGTGGGTCATATCTAAAATTACAATAACTATTGGGGTGTCAAGATACTTAGCCATACTATGAAAGTCTGGGAGAGAGTAGTAGAGCTAAGGAAGAAGAGGAGTGTGTCTATTTTCGAGAACCAGTTCGGGTTTATGCTGAGACGTTCTACTAAAGAAGCCATTCACCTTGTTAAGATATTGATGGAGCAATATGGGAAAAGGAAGAAGGGCTTGCATTTGGTGTTCATCGACTTAGAAAAGGCGTACAATAAAGTTCCGAGGGAGGTTTTGTGGAGATGTTTATGCTATAGGTGTACCTGTTGCCTATGTTAGGGTTATTAAGGACATGTTTCATGAATCAAAGACTCGAGTGAGGACGGTGGGTGGGGACTCAGACCGGCTTTCGGTCATGATAGGGTTGCATCAGTGATCGGCTGTCACGATCCAAAATCTACTAGTCGTAATGAAATCTAACCCAGCCCGTAAGGTAAGCCAACTAATAACTATACAATTCTAATCATATTAATAAGACAATTATACAAAAAAAATTATCTGAATTTTATACATTTCCCAAGGACCGGTAGTACAAATCATGAGCTTCTAAGAATAGAGTTTATAAAGGTGATATGAAGTAAATACATCACCTATTGAAAAGTACATAGACAGAGTTTTACAAATCTAAGGTTACCATGAACAAAAGGCAGCTACAATCGAAACGCAGGTACATCTTCAATCCCAGTTTCCGTCGATCACAGCAACATCATCAGTCAATATTTGCACACAAAGTGCAGAGGTGTAGTATGAGTACAATCGACTCCATGCACTCTATAAGTAATAAATCTAACCTTAGGTTGAAAGTAGTGACAAGCTGGAATAGAGGCTGGGCCTAACACCAATAACCAACAGCTGTTCATAACAATGAAAAGCAAATAATAAGAGAAGTAACTCAAAAATTAAATTGCTCAACTTTTTCATAATTTCCGAAAATAGTTTTACTTTTCAAGTATCTCAATGAAAACCCAAATCCTTTATCGAAATCATCAAAAATATGAGATAGTTTGAAAACTGTAATTTTTCTAAAATCCTTTCCACAAGAAATAAGATGTCTCATTTTCTTTCCAGGTAGAAAGTGTATAATATCTCTCTATGAACACATATCAATTTGTGTAAAAAAGTCATGAATGACGTGATACCGTATAACATGAGGAAAAATTCATCTCTCACTACAAGAAAGTATGAAATTTGCAACAGCGTTTTGGCAACAATTAAAATATTATTGGCTAAAATGGATAAATGACAACAACTCGATAAAATTATCGCTATAGTATAATTTTTTTGCAACAAAATTTTCTTGTTGCTAAATATGTTAATTTTTTTGCCATATTCTATGGTTTAGATAATAAACTTTAAAATTTTAAAAATGACAATAACTTTCTAGCAACAACTATAGTATTGTTGTCAAATTTTAATAAATGGGCAAAAAATAAAACCTTTAACATAATAAAGTGAAATTATAAACAAAATTGGCAACAATAAAGGATTTTTGTTGGCAATAAAATTATTTTGGCATACGCAGGCACTTTTGATTTTTCGCCAAAAATTGAGCGGCAAACCTTTTTGCCTCTTAATTGCTTTTCCCGGTTTTTTTAGCCCATCTCTAATAACCACTCTGGCTAGGTTTTTGTTATCAATTTAACTGCCCTGCTGTTGCGTCCTCCTCCCCTGCTGAAGAGGACTCCCTGCTGCTGCGTCCTCTTCCCCTGCTACTGCGTCCTCTTCCCTAGTGCTGCGTTCTCTTCCCTACTGCTGCGTTCTCTTTGTTGCTTCGTTTTGCGGCTGACCAGAGAAGAACAGGTAAGAATTCAATCTTTAATCGCAACTACATATATGTTTCTACGTCCTCATCTTCTACATAATAGATTTATCTGTTTAGTTGGATGTCAGTTCATGAAAAATAGGTTACCTAACTTAAATAAATTTCATGTACCATTAATAGTTTTAACGAGATTCAATTGGAGGAAAATATAATTTAAAAAAAGAAAGATTTAAGCCTGTTTCTGTTCTATAATTCTATTTGTGTGTTTCATCGGACTGGAATTTTTGGATACTGACTCTAAATATAATTATATTTGTAACTTTTACTACTTTAAGTCTTACCTCGGCAACATATATAGTTGTTTGTCGGTTTGGAACTTTAATGGCCTTTTAATTTCTACGTTGTGGTCAATGGTCATGGAAATCTTTTAATTTCTAATTCTACATGTAGAGTTTTAATAAACAAAGTTTAAAAGAGAACAATTGGTAGAGAGTTCAATACTTCAATATATTTCAGCCTCATAGATTTGTCTGTTTAATTGGATGTAGTATCAATCAGCCCAATATTTTTTTCATTTTCAATTGCATCATTAGATGTACCACCTGCTGGTTTTATAGCCTTATGAAATGCAGATGTACTAGCTTGAAATTCAGCCCTATTAAAGTTGTGTAAATCTGACCCCACAGAGGTGTACCTCCCAGGCAACACTGTTGCACAATCTACTGCCCGTGCATCTAACTTATCTTACTTCATATCACCAGGTACCTTACTTATTTTTGCTCGATCAACAACTTCCTGTTATGCACCAGCAGTAGCTAAGTACATTCTTGCAAAAACAGTAGAGGCAGGGACATCTCGTGAAGGTTTAGGTTGCCTCTTATCTAACTTTAAAGCTTCTTCTATAGGAAAAACTAGGGCTGTAGTATTTGGTGCTGTTGAATCTTCAATAACACCAGCAGCAGTACTCCTAACCACTTCACAATTTGAAACAGCTGCAGCATCAGTACTCAGAACCCCTTCACGAATCAAAACAATTGCATCAATAGTGTCTTTTCCAAGAACTGTTCCATTGCGTCATTGTATATGTTATGTTTACTATACATCTAAATATTTTCATATACATCTGAAGGTAAAAAGAGAAAAGGAAGAGGGAAGACAACAGGACTTTCAATCCAAAAGAAATGCAAAGATAGTGATAATGGAAAGTGGAAGGTGATTATTCCACCAGATCGAACTGTAGTAGTAGGTCCTGGAGCTAATGATTTCATTACTGAGCTCTCTGTTAAAGTTATGCATAACTCTAGGCATGATCTCAAGAATTGGAAGGAAGTTCCTGATGTAGCAAAAGATAGGATTGTTGCTCATATGCTGGTAATTCACTCTATTCCCTTAGAATATTCTTGTTGGTTTAGTAAACATAAGAAAAATCTCAATGTAAGTATACAAATATAGAGAAGTTGACTCTGAAACAATCCTCGGTTCATTGGCAGACAATCACAACTCTATTTTAAGTAAGCTCACTTAAGTTTATTCTGAATTCAGGACACCTTCCAACTTTCAGACTCACAACACAATCGAGATACTATCCTTAAAACAACTAATAATTTATATAGATATTATCGTAGTAGGCTCCATGATTATTTCAAAAAATATGCTACAAAGAGGAACGCTTGCAGAACATGCCAACCGATGTTAGTGAAGCTGAATGGAAATTCTTAGTTGAATATTTCGATTATGATACTTTTAAGGTAATTAATTAGGAATACGCCAAAATTAAATTGATTTAACCTTGTAAATTATTTATTTTCTTATTCTACTTCTTATAATTCATCAAAAAATATATTTACAAAATCAAATTCAATACAGAGAATGAGTGATCGAAACAAAACCAATAAGGCAAAACAAGAAATGAATCATATTTGATGAATTTTGGTTATTTTTAATTTTATAGCATAATTTGATTTATTTTGGTAGAGAGATACAAGCACTGGAAAAGAGCCAAACTTGCAAAAACTTTGGGAATTGACTTACATAAACATTGGACATTGGGTTAATGACGCATCTGCTGAGTTACATGTACGTGCGAGACTATTATCCTTATTCCTAGAATGTGTGTCCGTAGAAATAAATATT
>MU720724.1:0-18801 GCA_026770625.1 Nicotiana glauca
GAATCCTCCTCGAAAGGTCATAACTTCACATGGCCTCGCCACAACGCGCGATCCTATCCAAACACTATTACACATTAAGCACCTCAAGTCACCATGCTCAAAATAGATAGTCACGCACAGATTGATGTCTGAAATCAAGCAATCCATCACACCCAATACGGACTTTCCTCAGAAACCAGGAAGCAAGGTATACAAAGTAACATATGGAAAACTATTCTTAGCATCACACTATTGCGGCGTGCAACCCGATCCAGATAACATACCCGTGTCGGTGTGCCACCTGATCCACACAAATATCTCACATAGGGAGATGCACATCGAGCCAAATTTGCTCATTATAACAAAATACCAAGCATCGGTCGTAAGCATACTGAGTGCATAATGATATCTACTTATAGCATTGTCAGCTACAAAACTCAACTTCCACTATGAATCTCGATAGCACCGCACTATATGGGCCTACAGTCCGAAAATCATAACGCCTCATAGCACAGAAAAAGTAACTCATAGATCTCCCCAGATCACTAGCAGGTTCAATAACGATCGAATCGACCTATCCTTCATCAATACAATTTAGGGCCAACCAAGCCAACTCAAGCTAAACACGTATCCAATCAGCTTACCAACAAACTCATTACCAAGACACCTGAAGCTGCTCCTTCCACCACTATAACTCATGTCGGGGTCATACGATACGGTGCCCGACACCAAATCAATACTGAAATCCATAATCTCGCCTGGCGACATGCCCGGCCACAAGGAACGCATTCAAAAAGTGTCCCTCAATACTGGAACTGAACCAATGGTAGCAGCCTCTGCACTGACATCAGCCACGAAGGCCCAATTAAGAAGAGTAATCCTTCCCAGCCATCTGCTGGTCTTTGGAACCCAAACCATCCTGCTAGAACATAGTCTGACCCTCGCCACGCAACCTATGGCATTTTCCGACATAACCCATAGCCCAATAGTCTAGACTAACCCAACACTGAGACAACCAGTCTACTCCCCAATGTCATATCCAAAATCTAATATAGCAAGCAAAGAAAGATCCACTCGGGCTTCCAAATCCCAATAGCTACTAACAGTACCAATACACACGATCCACAACCGCTGCACAGTCCGAACCTGAGAACTCCCAGTCTCTAACTCCATATAGCACACGAATCACTATTCTTGATCCCTAATTCCGCAGCATGAGTACATATTACACCTCGAGTACCCAATCATTCCACGAAAGATATTCTAAAATTCTCCTGTGCCATCAAACAGACTCAGATATCAGCAATCGATTTAGCAAGAAAGTGTCGCACGCTACCGAAGTTCAATCAACTTAATCACAATGCCCTTTTTTCTGAAACATATACCCTTGTCAAATCACTATGATTAGCAACACCATTTCCTTAGTCATATGAGGATCATTCACCCTAATCATCTGAAGATTGATTCTTAAATCACCTGCAGTTGCCCGTGCTGCTTAAGAATTTAATAACTTTCCATTCCGAACTGAACCGAACCTTACACACACAAATCCTAATCCTCCACAACATATCGCATATACCATACTACACTAGGATAACATGAGAACTTTTATCTCCCTTACGCACCACAGACATCGACGCACTCAACTAGTCAAGAACTTTCATTGATCCCATTTAGAAGAAAAATCATTACACACTCCATACTTCGCATACCCATAGAAAATATACTCATCTTTAAACCACGGTAAAACCCAACAAGAACATCTCTGCCAACTCCATTTGTACAAGCTAAACTGTCAGGACTAAATCCTTCTATCTAAACCAAGCTGAGCAAGCCGTCAAAACCCAAGAGCATTGCTGCAAAATGCCTGTAAAAGCTCATTACCTCGAACACATACAAAGAATTAATCATACCCTTACCATACCGATTCAGTCTATTATCAAGCTATTCCGTCTATCAAATTTCTCTTTTTATTCATCATCCACTTGATATTTCTCCCTCACTGTAACATCACAATGCCTCAATCCAGGCTTACCACACGAGATTCGAACATAAGACCACACTGTCTAAGACCCATAGGCCACTGAATGCTTTCTCAACCGTGCCCAGAAATACCACATTCCAGAATACTTTACTTGAAGAACTTCCTGCGAATCAGAATTCGTTACCATTACTTCCCAGATACTGATACATAGAATCCCATAATTAGCATAAAATATCACAAGTCTTGATCCTTTTCTAATGGAAACACAGTCTCTATCCACATACCCAACCTTAAGACACCTGATTATTACATGCCAAATCTTGGACACAATAGAACTATTCTCGAGAGTCATTCACTCTTACACAACTGTAAATTATCTGACTTAACGAACAGAACTACTCGTGCCTTATTAGCACTCTGACACAGCAGAACATGATCTCATACCAATACAAACAACCATCTTCCTTCTCTATACACTGAGCATTCTTTATCAATAACAGCTCAAGACATCCTAGTATTTTCTTACACCTACGAAGCACCATGTAACCTTCATCAAAATTTTGCTTTACTCGTGCCATCCTCGGCTCAATTTCTGCAACCCGAACTGATCCGCCAGTATACTTCGAAAAGGAACCAACATAGCACATAACCATGCAATCAGCTAATCAACAGCAACCTCCCTAACTTGGCTCGAAGCCATACTTATCAGGACACACTCAATAACTCATAATACTTTTTACTCTAATGATGCCACAATATCATAGTGAGATTAAACACACATCATCTACAAGTTTGTGAAAACACAGATCATCTAGTACTATAATCCTCTGCAAACCTCGCATTCATCCCCATATCAGTTGGGTCCACTCTCTTAAGCGACCCGAATTTATCAAATTTCAACACGTACTTTTCAATTACACATGAGATCTTCTAATAGTATACATTAGAATCGTACCACTTAAGAACACTCCGCAGGAGATAACCCGCATGTTTCATCTTAGTTTAGTATTTCAGCACACCTTCCACCATCATACACATAACACATCCATTTAGTCTTCTTGAGTCTGAACTCATATCGCCACACGTAATGTACTTCACTTCCCAACTAGGAGACACGAAAATATTGTTCACGCGCTCATAACTCGGGCTACACATCAATCACGATAGAAATCGAACGCTTAACAGTTCATCCATTTCCAGCAGACTTCTTCGTCACTACCAGGTCACATAGATACATCTCGCGGCACTAACATACTCATCACATGGATATCCAACCGCCATTCTGGTTAATAGGGACAATATCGAACATATAAGTTCAGAACACTTGCTCACACAATCAGCACCTTGGTGCTTAAGCCATAGGCAAAGATCCGGCCTCAAGTCCTCTAGACTGGCCCAACATCAAACTCACGGAGATCACATCTCGCCCCTTGATCGGGGAATTACAAGCCATCAAGGCACATACAATACTGAGCGGTCACATGCGCATACAGATGTGTGGAAGGAATTTCAAGAGTTATATCTCAAGCTGAATCAAGTACGCATGATAAGAATTCCAAGAAAGTGAAGTTTTCCTAAAGGTTCTGCATCCTCTCGAGGATAAATACAGACGTCTCTGTACTGATCCGCGAGACTCTACTAACCTGCTCATGACTCGTGAGACCTAGTAACCTAGGCTCTGATACCAACTTATCACGACCCGATTCCAAACTCGGTCGTGATGGCGCCTCTCGTGAAGACAAAGCCAGCCAACAGAACAACAATGCCCCTTTTTAATAGTTAACAAACATAAATGAATGAATAATACGACTTAATAGCATTAATAACTCATATTTACCACCCAATATAGCCCGACCAGAGTATTGCAAGTCACGAGCATCTAACGAAGACTGAACACCACTACAGGACCAATAATATATACAAAATAAAATCTGGAGGTCAAAAGATGAAGTCCGGTGACGCGAAAGCTGGCGGTCACCTTGCTCAACTACAATAATAACACATTCAATCCGCTAATAACCCGCTACCGGGTGAACAATACCTGCAACTGCACGCAAGGTGCAGGGAGTAAAGTGAGTACTCCAACTCAGTGAGTAATAAGAGTAAATAATAACCGAGCAGCAAGAAATCACGTAAGAGCACTCCATCATGCAATATGGGACAGCACAAACCCTTTGAGAAAACAGTAATTCCATGAAAATCCTTTAGAAAATATCTGGCTCAGTTACAAAAAAACCTCTTTTGAAAATTTCCTTTTCCCAACAGTCAAGCAAATGAATGCATAATCAGATAGTGCAAGTCTGCAGATAAGTCAGCCCCTCGAGCACAGCTCTCCATTAACAAATAACACCAGGGTATCTGGTAATAGTGCAAGAAATAGCATGGATGCCAATGATATGAGAGTGCTGAATGTCATGCCACGTAGTACAAACAGGAACCAATGCATGAATACAATGCAATGCACATGACCGATGTGGCGCGCAGCCCGATCCATTTGGGTACCCGTGCTCACTGTGGGGGTTCAGACTCCCGGGCAATATCAATATCACACTGCTGCGGCGCATAGCCCGATCCATCCTCAGTCCAGAGATGCACATATAACACTGTTGTGGTGCGCAGCCCGATCCATGCTCAATCCATAAATGCACATAAGCCACTAGGGCAATATTCAAATAAGAGTTCTCAGTTCAAAACGTCAGTAAGGTATCATTTAAGTTTTCAAATCATGAAAAAATGGCTGAATTTGCAAAACAGCATTAAAACACTAGACCGAGATCAAATAGTATGCAAAAATAATGCGAAAACAGTGATATCAAAATCCCTGAAGGATTCACATAGTATGCATGAAGCCCAAACATAGCAATCAGTCCAAATTATGATGATAACAAGTAGTTTCAGCCAAATACGTAGTAAAAATCAACAACCGGAATAGATCAAGTCACAATCCCCAACGGTGCTCTACCCCACACTCATATCCGGCATCCAAGTCACTTTAATACAGCACTACGATGTGCAAATCTGGGGTTTTAAACCCTCAGGATATCATTTACAAGTATTACTCAACTCGAACCAGTGAAATTCCTCGCTCGCGATGCCTTTGCCCCTCAAATTGGCCTCCACGCGCATCGAATCTAACCAAAATCAGAGCGAATATATTACAATATGCCAAGGGAACAATACCCAATCGAAAACAATCGAAATATAGCAAAAATCCCGAAACTAGCAAAATCCGAGCCCAGGCCCGCTTCTCAAAAAATTATAAAACTCACATTACCGGATTTCTCGTCTCTCCACGAGTCCATACATACCAAGAACTCCCAAATTCGAGCTCAAATGACCTATCAAATCCTAATTTAAAATGTCAAAACTCAAACCCTAGCTTTACCCCTTTTTAATGAATTTCAACCAATTTTCATGTTAAATCTAACATAATCTCGTGTATTTAGGCCAAGGAACTTACCTCTAATCATTATCCCTTGAATCCCTCTTCAAAAATCGCCTCAAAGCTCTCAAAGCTCGCTAAAAATGGTGGAAAATACATAACTCTCGTGGATGAAATATTTCAATAAAATCCCTTTTATGACCAGCCCAGATTTCGCTTCTGCGGAGAAAATGTCACTTCTGCGACCACCGCATCTGCGGTCCATGTCCGCTTATGCGGACCTTCACTTAAGGGCCCCTACCACTTCTGCGTTCCACATTTCGCATTAGCGGGACCGCCTATGCGGCCCGCCTTCCGCTTCTGCGGAATATCAAGAGAATGCCAAAACCGCTCATGTGGTATAACTTCCGCTTATGCGGATAACTTTCCGCTTCTGCGGAAATTGCTCAACCTCAACCTCTTTCGCACCTGCGATGACATCTCCGCTTCCGCGCAACCGCATCTGCGATCTCCTTTCCGCAGATGCGGAAACACCTGCTGCAACCAAACCTGCAATTTTTCCAACTTCAAATTCCTTCCGTTAGCCACTCGAAATCACCCCGAGTTCCCCGGGACCTCAACGAAAGGCACCAACACATTCCAAAACATCATACGAACTTGTTCCAACCATCAAAACACATCGAACTATACTAAAATCATCAATTCTCATTGGATTCAAGCCTAAGTTCTTTAAAAACTTCCGAAACACGCATTCGATCAAAAACCCGACCAAAACACTTCCGAATGACCTGAAACTTTACAGACATATCCAAAATCACCTAACGGAGCTACTGCAACTCTCGAAATTCCATTCCGACACTCGGATCAAAATCTCACCTATCAATCGAAAATTGCCAAAATACTAACTTCGTCAATTCAAGCCTAATTCTACACCGGGTCTCCAAAATCACTTCCGATCACGCTCTTAAGTCATAAATCATCCCCCGAAGCTAATCGAATCACCGGGAATCACATCCGAGCCCTCTAACTCAATAGTTAACATTCGGTTGACTTTTCCAACTTAAACTTTCCTTAAAGAGACTAAGTGTCTCATTTCTTATCAAACCAATCCAAATCAATTCTAACACACCACCTACCGATAACAAAACATGAAGAAGCAATAAATGGGGGAAATGGAGCAGTAACACATGAGACGACGGGTTGGGTCGTCACATCAATCTTCTCCATGTCGGGAGCTGATATATCCTTAGGATACTTTCCGTCAATAGCATGGATTGAACCTTCCCTCCACAGTAACGCCATCATCTGGATCTTCCAAATATTGAAGTTGTTGCGTCCACTGAATCTATCGATTTCAAACTTCATGGAACTCATCTTTGCTTGTTCTTCCTCCTTGGATCGTTAAAGAATCATGTCGCTCTGATACCAATTGTTAGCGAAAACGTAAAAGAAAGAACACAAGATTTAATGTGGTTCAGATCAAAATAATCTTACGTCCACCGGAGAACAATTGTCTTTCTATTATTTACAAAGGAAGGGGAGATTTTCCAATTACACTTAAGAGAATTTCTCTCTTAACTCTCTACTCACTACAATGTATTGTATTGTTTTTGGGATGGTTTCTACAAATGAAAGAGTGCATCTATTTATAGAGGTAAAGACCTCCTCTTGATGTCATTGGTGACATCAAACTACCTCCTCTTAATGTCATGGGTGACATCAAAGGAGGAAGCTTCCTCCTAGCATCCACACCAACTCTTCCAATTGGCATGCTATTGTTGACTAAACATAAACCAATATTTTCAAAATTCTAAAACTACAAAGAGCCTTAACAAATTTGAGCTAGGCTCTCTTTGTGCATGGGGAAGCTGAAACAAAGCATTATAATCCAATTCACTATGCGTTATCTACCATTAAACCGTAATAAGAGGTTCTAGTGGTTTTGACTAATGCAAAAATGGATAGTAGTGAATCTAGAGAGAAGAGTGAACCTACGAACTTAAATTCACAGGAGAAAAAAGTCGCCGGAGAATCCCACCGGTGGGATGATGGATATGGAAGCAGCAAAGTTCACCGTCGAAAGCAAACTGGATTATTTGGGTCCGAATTCCAAAAACTCTTTAATGTAAGTCTAAAGAGTTGTACGTTGCAGGCATAAATTCTTTGATTTCAGGCATGGGCGTATCTAGGGGGATTTCGGCGCATGTGAACTCATGCTCCGCTCCTTAAATTATGTATACCAATATTTTATTTTATTTTAATTGTTAAATATATGTATGTGCACTCAAGCTCAACGTATCATATGATGTTGCGACGATTATTAGATGCACCTCTCTGAATGGATTATGAGTTCAAATCTCATGTCAATCTTATTTTATTTTTTTCGAACTAGGTGCCCACGGGAGATGGACATGTCAGGTGTCACTTTTTGCATATTAATTAAGTACTTCTTCTTTTTCTTTCTTTCTCTATTTGATTTATTCTTTTAAAATTTCACGCATTGAAATTCCTATTATTCTTTTGTTAACATAAAATTTTATTTGAGTAAACGAAATGTGATTAAAACTAGTAGTAGTGAATGATGTAGCATATAGTTAATGTATTCAACTAATCCCAATATTTTCGATAGGAAGTAAAGAATACATATATAGATGTAAGAAAATTACTATATTAATATTAAATTTGAACTTATAATTCAAAAAGTATAATGGATGCAATAGTAGAAGTAAAGGTTGAATCTCTAAAATTTAAATTCTGGATCTACCACTGCTTCATAATAGTGCATCCATTCTTCTAAATTCCTGGATCCGCCTATGTTTTCTGGTATTAAGAGTGCAAATTAAATATTGTAATCATAAAAGGATATAATTATTAATTTTGTGAAAATGAGTGTGCAAACAATAGCTTAGGCATTCAAAAAGGTAAACATACCCTCGGCCTCTCTCAACACAAACTTCTGTTCTTTGTAATTAACTTTCATTGATTATGATTTATTAATGTTGGAAGTTAAAGGCACATGCATGCATCTATAAAACTATGAAAGTACGCCAGTTAAAATCGATGACTATTCAACTTCCAGATTTCAATCTTATACAAAATTTAATAATCCTTACTTCTAAATATGCCTCTCCGGATTGATGCTTTCCTTCTATAACAATTGATAGTACTATGTTTGACCTCAAAGGGAAAGAAAGGGCAAATGAAAAAATAATAGAAATATATCTACTTTAGCTTGTTGCCATTCGAGATTATAAAAATTCTACTTTAACATAGATATTCGATGTCTCCACATTCACTTCTCCTCTGCTTAAACTTGCTTTCTTAACAAAGGGAAATCATATGTCTTCTCTTTAGCTTCCCCTCACTCATCATTTATATTTTCAACCAAACCCAACATAAAAAGAGATGAAAATGAAACTACGTATTTGGCAATTCAAACGCAAATGTTGATGCATGCTGCTCAAACTTGAGCTAATCAATATCAAATAATCTTAGCCGATTTCCTATGATGGACTACAATTGTGCCATTGCATTTGAGATCTAGAAACGATCCTTGGAATTTGGCACAGCCAAATGACATTTTCAAAGACGATGGTAGCATTTCATTTGGTGCGGGGTTACAATGGTGAGAAGTGAAACATTATTGAGTACAAAAGACTCTTTAACTATTTACCCCATATCTAAACATTTTTCTTAAACTTCTTCTCCACATATAAACCATCACCACCTTAATTCTACCCTCCATCTGCCGTTGTCTAAGACAACAACTATGCCAAACAAGCTGAGTTCGACTATATATATCCTCACTGACCATGTTACTTCATCTAAATGCATCTCAAGCCTATGTAAATGCAAAAAGAGAAATACAACCATACGATTGGCAATTAATTAGTATTCTCTCGATCATGGGCTCCTATTTTCAACTGATAGCCAAGAAAAAGACAAGTCAAAGAGACACTGCGGCTTCACTTTAAGTGAAAAGAAATGCAAAATTGTAGTAAACAACCAGGACAAAACTACTACTCCTCTTCAAAAAGTTTTCAAGCTATCTATGGTAGCAGCATATTACAATATCAGTTACCCAACAAGCTCCTTCTTCCCTTTCCCAAATTACCTCTTCCTACTACTAGTATATAAGGATGGGATGTTCCTATCCAAGACTTTTTAGATGTTGCAGTTATCTGTACCTGCTAGTCTATGCTTCACTCTTCTTCCCAGCAATTACGGTCTAGATCCCCGCGAAGTTATGTTGAAAAATATTTGATGTAGCATATTTAGAGTATCTGGATCTTCCTGCAAAGGCATATGCAAAAATAACAATTATGAAGGTGAGGCCGCGGTAGTAATTTCAAACAGTGTAGGTGCAACATTAGCTGGAGAGATCGCAGCAGTTCACCAGTGTGGAGGAAAGAAGCTGACGGACTCACACGAAGAATGATGTGAAAAGTGTTGTCAATTAGCTGCGGAGGAAAATTGTATCTCAATACATCACATACCCTGTATTACAAAGAAGATCAAACAATAATTCGCATAAAATACAATGGATAATTAGGGATGAGATAACCATCAGCAGGGACAAAAAGTTATACTCGCCTAACCTTGATACTTGC
Organism: Nicotiana glauca; assembly: GCA_026770625.1. Classification (NCBI taxonomy): domain Eukaryota; kingdom Viridiplantae; phylum Streptophyta; class Magnoliopsida; order Solanales; family Solanaceae; genus Nicotiana; species Nicotiana glauca. The sequence goes on from MU720724.1 coordinate 9,956, forward strand.
GAAAGACTCAGATAACATTGAACAACATATTTTAGCAGCTGGAAACAAGGGTTTACAGAAAGTTTTTCAACCAGTCGACTCAAGGCTTGTACCACTGCCAGAAAACGTTCAGTAAAAGCACAACAATAGTCCAGCCCTTCCTCTTGCATCATGATTTTCATAACTATGAGCGTTGCAACCTGCACAATCATAACTCTTTTCATTTAATGATACTGAAAAACTAATGTACTAAAAACCAGTATATTACATACATGATGACACGATCATCAAAAGCAGTGGTGGATCATCACCAACTTTCTACTGTATAAAAAGTCAAATTATGATTAATGCTCTAAAGATTTGATAAAAAGCATACTTAAATGATAGTAGAATTCTAGATTAATTTCCATTGCTTCAGATCATGGAACAAGAATTTAGAGATCAAAGCTCTGTTTGGACTCATAGTAGAAGAGATACAGAGTTGGAAAATACCCTGGAAGGGAATGGGAGAGGAGGTGAGGAGGGACCTTATATCTTTAATATCAATTATGTGAAGAACCATATCTTTTCTTGGAGAATCATGTACTAATAGAGAATACAAATTGAAGGATAACAAATTACTGTAAAAGAAAAACAAAGGAGAATGAAAAGAGAACATGAATAGTGAATGTCAAAAGAAACCCAGAGGTAATTTGTTATTTGTAGTATGCCTGATCTGGAATTTGTGAGAGATGAGACGCGGGCATTTTTTTTTTGGGTTTCGCTCCCGATGTTCAGTACACACATTGGAGCCCGACTATATCTCGATTCGCATCGCGTAAGGCCCCATTGGGGGGAAGCGCTCCCTACCAATGATTTTTCCATACACAAGACTTGAACCCGAGACCTCTGGTTAAGACCGCTGCACCACATCCTTTGATGGTGAGACACGGGCATTTGGTGAACAGGAACGCGAGAAACATGTTGGCTTCGATTTCGCAGCTAGCTTCGGGAAAGATGAAAAAGAGAAAAAGAGAAAAGGAAACACAAAAAGTAGCAGCTGCGAAAAAATAGAAAAGGGAGAAAAGAGAGTGAAAGAAGGACCAGCAGCGCTTCGCAGAAGGCTCAAACTTAGAGTTTCTTATGCACGGGAGCTTTATGGGGCAATACCTATGCCAATCCTCTCACTGTTCTCTAATATCAAGTATCTAATATTTACATTTTCATGTAAAATTAAGTATAGCTCAAGCAGGAGGTAATAGTTGCATGTGCAACACTGCTTTTGCTGATTCTCCACATTGGATGATATCGGAGATCGGCAACTGAACTTGCTACTGCCTTGAGAGCTACATCTTTCCTTATGCAAAACAATATAGCAAAATATAAGTCCTATATGTATTATGGTTTCTTAGTTGTTATCCAAGAATCTAACCCCAAAAGCAATGAAGGAATATAAATCTGTCTTGTTCTGCTATGCTGCAAAAGCCAATGAATTACCTCGGTAGAACTGTTTCAACAGTCAAGAGCATCAGATACCAGGATGTTCATGCATTACATTTTAGCTGACATTTTACCATACTAAATCCCCAAGAATGATGGCACTATGACATATATGATATCTAAAGTAAACGATGACTATGATACTAATTATCAGTGTTCCTTGTGAGATGCTGATTCTATTGATTTTGAGGACCAGCACTTTCCCTGCCTCAAGCTCATCCCTATGTAACCAACTCCATCTATTTTTGGCCTGTCTGACTGACAAAATTTTTTGCTGTTCTAATGAATATGCTAGGTCATATCTTCCATTCTCGCGTCTCAAACTTAAATTGGAAGCAACAAATATATTATTTTTCCTCTGAAGAACCTTCTTGGCAAAACCCCTCCTCCTCTGCTTTGCTCTTGATAGTGTGATCCTTCATTCTTTGTAAATTCATTTAATTTATTTCAGAATTCAAAATTTCATTTGAACTACATGTATAGAATGCTAAGCACAGTATAAGCATTTCTGATGATAACTCACACGTATATTTACGGTTATATCAGAATACCACTCTCATGGAGAATGAGATTGTGTAATAGTTTTGCAAAGATTGAAATTGTAGGCAGGCCTGACCTTCCGCGACAGTTCATCTCCCTGATCCATGCAGCGCAGGCACAAAGGAAATAGTTGTGTTTCTAGAAAAAAATTAAGAATTTCTGGTCCATATGGATCATCAAACTGCACAACAAAGTGAATTCAGATATCGTATTAGTTCTTCTTACGATAACTACATAGAGTGTAAGATCAATGGTCACATTTCTATACAGAAGTCCAAACATTACAAAGAGTCAATACTTGACAAAATCAGATTGGCATTTTGCTAATTAGTATGAGATGAGATCATGAGAGAGTTGGAATTTACTTGCATGCAAATTTTGACTTTCTCAATAAAAGTGGAGAAGAGTCATGGCTTGATATTTCATTCTTGAACCCATATTAATGCATAAATAAGTTTGTTGTACTCCCTCGTTTTCAATTTATGAGACGTGGTTTGACTCAATACGGAGTTTTAAGGGGGAAAAAAGAGAAGACTTTTGAAACTTGTCGTCTTAAAAGCATAAAGGGTAAAAGCTTTGTGGAGCCATAATATATTTGTGGCTATAAAAGCTTCCCATTAGGGATAAAATGGGTAAAATGTACCGTCTAAAGTTAAATATATTCAGCTATAGAAATGTGTCCTGCTATAAACGGACGAATAAGGAAAGTGTGTCACAAAAGTTGAAACGGAGGGAGTATGTAAAAACAAATTAAAACACTCATGCTTCTGCTTGATTAACAGGGACAGTAGCTGCAGTAAAATAGCTTCTAATTTTCTAAGAGAAAAATTGGTTTCACATAATATCCATGCAATGCAGTTATTCATGCTAGACTGAACTACGTTATCTAGTCCAAGTTGAAGAAAATTGAAAAAACAATGCATAAAAGCAATGTAATGAGAATTGAGAATCAGGAACAAAACATGTGCATAATTGTTTTAAGTTATATAATCACCTTTGCTAGGGAACCAATAAGACCCAAGCTGCTAATCCTTACAAATTCCAAAGGCTTCTCGTTCGCTGAAGCTCTCAGAAATGGGTAAAGATAAAATGGTATATTGGCTGCATACAAAGAAGTATGAGAAAAATAAACTACTTCTGAGATAACAGGAGACAAAAACAATTTCTAGTTCTCAGCAATCAGTCTATGATTCCTTTTACTTGTGCTCTATCATAATCCATGAAGAAAACCAGGAGGGTAAAAGGCAGAGGATGAAAACTATTGAAGAAGTGAATGCAAATTAAATGTTTGAGGATAACTAGACAAGCGGATGGACAATGCTTCTTAGCAAAGGTCTTTGCAGGCACAATGTGCACACTCACCACAAAAACTGATAGTGGCATGAACATTTACAATTCGAGTTCACAAAACATTAAAATCAGAAACCATATAAACTAATAGACTTTTAAATTTATAAAAAAAATAAAAAATAAAAAAAGGACTGCAGTGGGCAGAATTTGTTCTTATAGCAATCTGACATTTACAACAAACGAGAATGGAAGATATGCCAAGAAAAAGCGAATAAAATGGAATATTGTAATAACACTTAGGTCAATGAAAAGGTAAATCGGAAAAAACTCGTCCATTTGAAACTAATAAGTTGAACCTGTTGTTTTGGTAGATACATGCATACTCATTTTCATATGTACTAATCTACTCACTTTTGAGAGTAGATTGACAAAGATTTAGCTAAAAAATTATTTTAGTGTGAAGCATTAAAGAATCACGCTACCTTTGACGAGCCCCTTCCTTGTTTCTGGGTGAGAGGCCATACACTGCATTCATAAAGCCATAAAAGAGTGGTTGGTATATATCATGAAGAGGCAGAAGGTGGTGAAAATAGTAGATTACAATCTGATTCCATCAAGTTCATTTTATAACTTCATCCTCCTGATTCCGGAAGACCACTGACTATGAAATTATCAATTCAGTGAGAAAATTTCACTTGGTGAGAATTATATATCGTGTATACAATTTCCACAAAACCGTCCACAAAAATCCTGTGTTCAAATTATATTCTGATAAGTTTTCCTTCATCTGCTTTTTAAACCCAGTTAGTGCAACTAGCATTAGACAGATGACACTTCTTAAACATTACACTTGACTATCGACAGAACCGAAGTTATTCCAAAAATATTAAAGCAGTTTGCTACTCATATTACAGTGCTCCATCTAATAATACTGATTGTAATATATCTGTGGAGAAATATAAATTGATTTATGCATTTATTCAGGTGATTCAATGTTTTATGGACATTTCAAGCGGGAAAGACTAGGACCTTTATTCCTAGAGTACTCTTTCCTTCTCCTAGGTTACGATCATCAAATATTCCAACTCTCATGCACAGTTTTGATGCTATAACCTCTTATCATCGTAACATTGAAAAATCACGAGACCACGAAAAAGAACACAACATTCAGGCTGTATTACCAAATTATTTTAAGTTTAGGCGTGAACCTAATCTAGGATGGAGCACATTCTAGTCGAACAAGTTTTGAAGCAAGAGCATGTAGAAGGTAGTTGAAAGCAAGCTTATTCTTATTGATTAGCACTTTCACCTTATCTAGTAGCAAATACGAATATGATATGCATGTACGAGAGGTATAAGTTTATGATACACGCCAAACAAAGATTATATGCAACCCCACAAGGAGAAGTGCAGTGGTATAATAGGATATATTGACCTGAAGTAAAGTAAGAGCATCACAAACTCGAGTAGATTCCTTCATGGTTAATGTTGAGGTTGACAACTTCGGGTACACTGCTAATACTTCCTGAAGTAAAGAGAAAGTTAAGCCTTCGGATACAGTACTGCTAATACTTCCTGAAGTGAAGAGAAAGGTTTTTTTGTTTTTTGATAACGAAAACTGAAGATTAAAGTTAGGCTCCAAAAACTTGTAGCAACTTAGAACTCCTGATCCATCTACATCTCTTGCCATAACATTCGATGTACATGGCTTGTCCTGCCTGCAGATTAAGTGCCTCACATATTTGCTTTGCTGCTTACAGAAAGGGCTCCATATTGACTCATTGAAATGAGATCATGTATTTGAGCAAAACTTATCAGTTTAAAATCTTAATTTCAATGTGCAAGGCTAATTGCAGTCATTCCCAATCTATCTCAAATCCTATTGCTTTATAAATCTCTTGAAAAAATTACTGTTATGGCTATATGACCAGAATGTATGGACCTTAAATCAATTCTATATTCAAGATTTCACGCACCCCAGAAAAATAATTTAGAATATACTAAACTCATATACAGTGAAAGAGCTAACTTACAATGCAGCAACTCAAACAAATATCATGAGCATAATACGTTACATATCCTTTCTTTTATTGAATAAAACAGTAGTTGGCCATTTTTGTCATATAGTAGCAAAGCGATAAAGCAGATATCCAGTTGAACCATCTCACAGAGAGTGAGATTTAATTCAAGAGGTTTTACATTTTTATTGCTGTTAAGCGTTTACATCAGCTAAGTGAGTTCATTTCTTCTTACCACGAACATCCACAAAACAATTTTAAAAACTGTCCTGAAGGCTTTGGTTTGATAAGCTAACTTAGATATTTTGGAGTGATAAGTTCGCATAATTTAGTTTCTGTATTACTATCATATATCAATATTATTTGGAAGAGGAATCCAAATATAAAAAAACTCTAATTTAGATATGCCTCCCGCGGATCAATGTGGAAACTTTGCCTTTCGCAAGCAGACCTCCAGGAGAAAAAACTAAAATATCCAGCTTAAGCATAATTTGAAGTGTAGTTGACAAAAGATTGGCAAAAACTAAAAAAGGTATACCTGTAAAAGTATGTAGACTGTATTAAAGGAGTTCCACAACAGCAAAGCCAGATTGCTGCACATTTCTCGTTTCTAACAAAATAAAATAAAATTACCACCTCAGAATTCTCACAAAAAATATACCACGTTAGACTGGATAGATGAGAGACAAATCAAAAGATGATTGGAAATAAACAAAGACAAGATGGTCTTTTTATCATGTTGAACTGTATCAAAGTTAAGTTCATTCTTCAGAGTTAGATTATTAGTATGTTCTTTTAAGAAATTAACCATAGAAATGAAGAAGCCAATCAGTTGTATATTGTAAGGAGAAACAAAGATGGATTATATCAGTTACCCACCAGTGCGATCACAGTGTGTTCTTCTTGTCCATTGCCACATAATAGTAGTTGGTGTGGTGTTATTTCTACAACTAATAAAAGATTGATCTGAGTGCTTTTAGTTGATTAAGGAACTTGCTATAACATTATAGGAGTACAAATTTATCCTGATGTGATCAACATATAAAATTACACACATATACGAGGGTTAGCTTATGCTCACCTCAACTAATCTACAGGGCAACTACTGTTGTCCAGCCCACAACCATCCATTGCCAAGGTAATTCTGCTCACCAGAACTGGAGTAGTTGGGCTCACACCAAGTATTGTAGCTGGATTTACTTAAAACTAAAATCTGTAGGTTGTTACTTCCATGTCTCAGTCACAGGCCAGCCTTTTGGAGACTGCTTATATTTTTCTCATTGGTGCTCCTTCCTACATATACTGGGGGTGTGACACTGATAGCATTAAACGACGCCATCCTCCAACCGTAGCATATATATAGTAACATGGTAGCGAATACATTTTTCACCTCGACCTATATATACACACGTGTGTGCGAGCCTGCACAGGCACACACCAAAAAAAAAAACACAAACACCACTCTTTGATAACCATCTGTTCAAGCATCAATAGTGATTTTTCTCACTTTTTCACTCTCATGGAGAGGAACCTCCAACTTCTCGTCCTTTTCCAGTAGACCTAAAATTTCTCTAAATAAGTACAATAATTGATTTTGAACCCAGTAAATTGGATGAATTGTGGTATAATATATTCCTAACTCGAATCATCCATAATATTCAAATTCTGCATCGCCTTTATCTCCATAAATATATGTAATTGAACAACAACAACAACTACCCAGTATACTCCGACAAAGTCGGGTCTCGGGAGGGTAATACGTAAACCGGCCTTACCCCTACTCGAAAGGACAGAGAGGCTGTTTCCAATCAAACTCAAAATATACTACTCCCCGTATAATAAGGTCAGGTACGTATCTAGATACACCTCTGCCCATCAACCGAAAAAAAAACTGGAAGGTCTTTGGTATCCAATAGTACAAAAACAACATACATTACGAGAAATCCCAGAAAATTGCTTGGCTTTCTGAGGGTGACGATTCAAAAGTCAAAAGTACTTTTTCTTGGTAAACAACATACCAATAAAGAAAATTAACTCTACCTGTTTGATGACAACGTTGAGTTGACTAAGAACCGCTTCACGAAGATTACTGTCGTGAAGCAACGCTATCAACTGTTCCGGCGAGGCTGTTGCCAAGTCAGGAGGCTTCTGTGCGACCAACAATGCGCTACGGCGGAGTTGGTCCACAAATGGCGGCGGCTTTGGCAAATTATCCATTCAGAGTAAAACGTACTTGCAACTGTACCCAACTTTTTCTTGCCCTTTCAAATTCTTGGAGAAAATCTTGAAATTGCTTTTGTGAAAGAGGAGGGTAGTAGATAATTTTCTCAAAAAGTTTTTTCTTGCTGTCTACGGCTTTTGGCTCTTTGGGATTCCAAGCGAGCGGGAAGAATGGAGGGGCGGAAGGGTTGTGTATTTCATGCAGAATCTCGATATTATAGGAGCAGTGTTTTAGTAAGACTTTAAAAAAAGTTAAATTTCGAGAAAAGAATTAAAAAGAAATAAGTGTTATAAATAGAATTTTATTTATGGTGAATGTCTACGTATAGAAAGATTATAGGGTTTATTACTTGATGGCTAAGTCACTCTTTTCCTATAAATAGAGGGTTCTATTCCATTATAATCCATCTCATATCAATAAGAATTCTCTCAACCTACTTTTCTTTGCAATACTTTTCTTCTTATTTTATTGTTTTATAACATGTTATCAGCACGAGACTCTAACCAATTGAGTAAAAGCTTTGAGATTGAGCATATTCATTTTCAATTGTTCCATGAACTTCCTTCATGATTAAATTTTGGATTTAAGGTAAGTATTTTACTTTATTTTTCTCTTTTAAATTCTTGAAATTCTATAATTTGATTTTATATACAAGCAAAGACAACAAAGTTTGATTATAACCAGTGGCGGAGCCAGGAATTATACAAAGGAGTATCAAAATCAAAAAAAATTGTTGCTATCGGGAATGGAACTTGCAACCTTCGGTAAATTTTGACACCCCTTGACCATCGCACTAAGAGTTTGTCTTGTGTCAAGGGGTGTCAACCCCTTGTATATATTCAATTTTTTTTTAAAAATACCTATTTACACAGTGTTATTTTCTGGCGAAGGGGCGTCGATTGACACCCCTCGGACAAGGGTAGCTCCGCCCCTGATTATAACTCTAATGGAGTTTGTAAGAAATTACACCCACCTGAAGTGGTAAAATTTCTATGTCTTGCCATGATCAAATTCATGTATGATTGTGGGCAAACTATTGAAAATTCGTCCCATTGAATTTGCTCCATTCTAATTCCTTTAAGAGAATGTGATAGCAGTATGTGATAAGTCTGAAAGAAGACAAAATTATTACCGTGAAGGTATCAATGGATGTGGATGTAGCAATAGACGAAATTATAATCGCCATCATTTGTGGTAATGAGAACAATAAGGATTCTCAAAATAATTTTTCACTCTATGAAAAATATTTGTCATCGATTTGACATGAGATTTTGTAAAGCACATATAGATGATTATGGTCCATTCATGATGTGAATGTG
>MU720724.1:48968-83445 GCA_026770625.1 Nicotiana glauca
GTGATTTAAAGTATTAAAAGTCCTATAGGCATGATATCTAGGCGATTCAAAGGAGTAAAAGTCCTATAGGCATGATTTCTAGGTGATTTAAAGGAGTAAAAATCCTATAGGCATGGTTTCTACCCTTTTAACATGCAAACAACTAAAAAAACCCTCCCATACCCTTTACTACTATATTCCCCAAGTTTTTATTACAAAGTTATTATTACAGAGCCAAAAGTAAAAATAAAATATATCATAGCCCACAGCTGGATCCAAACTGCCTAATGCAATCTTGATATCCAATACATGTGTTTTACCAAATCCGGGTTCCAGATTCCAAGGCCTTCTCTTAGAGTGTTTCAAAGTTCCAAGGAGCTTCAAGAGCCCGGGCAATACTTACACCCTAAAGTGTAAATGTTGTAGCGGAGTAGTGCAATGTGTGGAATTACCAGCCCTTAGGCATCTAAATTCAGAGGGAGCTCTAGGGTCCCTAAGCATAGCTTACTTGAGGGGGGTAGAACTTAAAAGCTAGGAGTAAGTGTAAAGTGAGGGAGGAACCTTAGCAGAAGGTGGTCATACCCAACCATGGCATAGACTGGCACACCCCTAACCTCTTGCTCAGATTCAAACAAATAAGAGCAGACTCTTATAGAGTCAAACTCAGGTCTGAACGGTGATCAGGACACCAACAGACCTAAATTAGAGCTCAGCACATTGAGGGGAAAGGGAGTGGGAAAGCAATCGAGTAAAGACTCAGAAGAGTCTAGTTCTGGATCACGGAAAGCAATTCATAGTGCTGCTATGACGCAGGACAATACTCACATACAAAGGGAATAGTGGGAAAGGGATTAAAACATAACCTAAATAGACATAGCATGCTTGAAGGTAATTACATAGTGCAGGAAAGCATAAATAAACACACAAATAAAGAAGGGGTAGAAGCAGAGAAGTTGAACATATAACAAGGATGCTATTTAACATAGAAGAACATATCAATTGTAAATTCTAGAATAGCAGGATAGTAACAGCAAACAAACAGCCAGGAACAGCAGGAACAGACTCAAGAAAACTCCCCAAGTGCTTAGAAGTTCAGACAGCAGGAAGTACGGATGTAGAATGCTCAATAGAAGTGTAGAGAAATAGAGAGTAGTATTAGTAGTAGTGAAGAAGACAGAGAGGTGAATTCTAATTTTGATTTGCAGTCAGAATTTGATCATGAAGTGAAAAGAAGAGCATGTATTTATACTTGAAATCAGACATGCAAGCAAGGAAAGAAAATTAGTATACAAATCAGACAGTGGTTCCTTTGATTAAGGAATCCCAATTTGATCAGTAAAGGACAAGAAATATTTAAGGAAAGGGGATCAAATAAACAACATTGTGCATAGCATACAAATAAGGGTAAATACATAAAATTTATTTAAGGAGAGGTTTTAGAAATTCACGGTTTGTGCAAATAAGGTAAGAAAACCAATTAACAAACAGTAAATCAAAAGGTCTGAGATTTTTATACGAATGAATCAAGTCTGAAAAAAGAGGAAGGTTTTACTTAGATTGAGTCACGGGCAAAAATGGAAAGAAATCAATCAAGCTATATTCAGAAGAAATTTTGAACTAATTGCAAATTTGAAAAACCACTTTAGGTGGAAATTAATAGTATATAAGGAGCATACGAACACGTCAAACAAGAAAGAAGGTTGTAATGTCATTGTAAAGAATCAGTAGGAAAATCTAGTGTAGAAAAGCTTTTGGCAAAAAGATCAGAACCATATGAAAAATAGAGAAATTGAAATCAAACTAGTTCAGAGGTGAGAACATGCAAGTCACATACAAGTGGTCCAAAAAACCCCAAATTCTAGGGTTCTCGTCATTAATCCAGTGTAGGGATGAACAAATCAGACAAGAGCAAACTCAGAAAAACCCAAAGGAACTCAATCGTTCCGTGAAAACATGCTAAGGGAAAACACAGTAAAAGAAAAAATGCAAGGAAACATTAGGAGGAAACATAGTAGAAGAAAACACATAGGAGTCAAAGTAGAAACAAACAGGAGTCATAGTAGGACTAATACAGTAAGAACACCACATAAAATCACATTAGAACTAGTAAAAATCAAAGAAACCCTAAATCGGAGAAGATGAACAGTTTTTGAAAGCAAACTTTTGAAAGAATTTAAGAAATCATTTGAAAACCTTAAGGCAAGCATGGATCTAGAGCGGGTCTAGAGAAATATAGGAAAACCTCGAAGGGCTAGGGTTTCAGAAGAACCCTAGAAGTGAGAAAGGCCTGGAAAAGGGTCTGCTCTGAGCCAGGTAAGCTAGAGATAGGCTCATGGGACCAGGACATGCCGGAGATGGCTGTGAAACTTGAATCGTCGAAAATCTGAGCGAAAACCTTCAAGGTCAGACCTTGAGTCTTCCAGTAGCAGGTGTACAAGAGCATATGGAAGTGAGTACAGGCCACCCAGGGCTTGGGGATGCCATGGATTCCAGTAAAACATGGTGGAAATCGGTGGGAGAAGGCTAGGTTTCGGAGGGGCTAGAGAGAGTTTGAGAGGACGAGGGTTTGAGGGCGGCGGTCAAAATGAAAATGATTGATAGGGTTAGGGGTTGGTAAGTTAAAAAGGAATGGTGAAACCGTGGCCGTTGATCAAAATGATCAACGGCTTGGATTAAAACAATGGCCGGGTGGGTTTGGAAATGGGTCGGGTAATTGGATCATTTAATTGGGTTAATTGGGGTCAGAATTGGGGTCCAATTTGGGCTACAATTGAAAGCAATTTGAGGCCAAAATTGAAATAGCCATTTTTCCCTTTTGAATTTATAAAAATAGTAAAAGATGTTAAAAATCAAATTAAAAGCACTGGGTTAGCAAACCATATGTAAGTATTAATTTAAAAATATTGGTATTGATTTTGTAATTAAAATTGCTATTAAATCCGGAAATGGGCTAAAATTGTAATTTCATGCAATTTAGTTTTAAAAATACCAAATGGACTCGTAAAATTATACAAAAATCATGTAAATTATGTTTTTATGCAAATGTCAGAATAAAATAAACTATTCTCCAAAATGGCAGGTTTTTGGGAATAATTATTGGGATTTTTTGTGTAAAAATATGACCTAAATTAGTTTAAAAATCCTTTAAAAATGCCAAAATCTTTTGGGATGCTCATATATGCATACATATGCTATTTTGAGATTATTTTGAGTATAAAAATGTATAAGAAAAAATTGGGTATCAATAGCTTCCCCTCTTTACCCGAGGAGGATGAAAGAGTTGTCGGGTAAAGACAAGATGACCAATTTTGACCGGAATTGGCGATTGTGAAAGAATTCTGACCGCGCTCCGATTTCTGAGCTGCCTACATATCCCTGGTTTTACAGGAATCAGGCCATATGTAATTCAGGAACCAATGTTGGGGATTAGTAAAAGAATGGACGTGATGGTCTAATTTGAGAAAGGTTATGAAGTCGAACAGGTTATGAAAAATCGGAGCGGGAGCGCTCCTGCTGAGACAGCCGTTTGCTAGCCGGTGTACCTGTGAATGAGCAATACAGTGTATATTGTGCATAATTTAAACATGATGCAAGTTTCCGTTGGACCATGAATGTTGTCTTCGGACGGTTAGGATGACGTCCTCGGACTATGATGTCCTGGGCCATGAAGAGCATAAAAGTAAAGATTCGCAGGCCATGAAATTGTGTTCTCGGGCTATGCGGATGGTGCCTCCGAACTATGACGCCTTTGAATAAGTTGTCAATCTTTCAGCCCATGAGAAGGTGGAAATCTTTCAGCCAAATGAATGCAAAGGGTGGCGATCTTTCAGCCAGAGCGAGAATTTAAAATGCAGGTGGCGATATTTCAGCCATTCGAAAAATAAAGCGGCGATATTTCAGCCATGCAGGATGGAGACAATGCTTAGTCTCGGAAGGCAGATAGGTAGCCTTATGCAATGAAGATGGAGACAAAGCTTAGTCTCGAAAGGCAGATAGGTAGTCTTGTGCAGGATGGAGGTAGAGATTAACCTCGGAAGGCAGATAAGTAGCCTTATGCAGGATGGAGGTAGAGCTTAACCTCGAAAGGCAGAAAATAGCCTTATGCAAAAATACAGTTTCTAAATGAGTTGTTCTTCATTATTATTCTTTTTTGAATTTATTTCGACGAAGGACAACTCTTGATATTTTTCATATTTTAAGTTATTTGTCACAAAATATTAATCCAGCATTGGTCAATTTTAAGTATTTTACATTTTATTATTAATTTTTAAGGGGTACAAGGCCAATCTTTTCATTCTCAACTTTTAAAAGACCAAAAGATCAATATAATAATCGTGAAAAAAATATTATCATATTTTGTTTTAGTATTAATCATAGAAATAACAATAATTTTCATAAGATATTTTCATAATCCTCATACACAAAAAGCCATTTGAAAACTTTAGTTGGACATGATTTCATCATCTATTGAGCTAGAAAAATACAAAAATATCTATTATTTTCAAATTAGCTTTCAACAAAATCGTCGAGCAGCGGACAATGCGATTATAGTCCAGAAAATCATCTCTCACTTTAGACGAAAAACTGGTCGGACGGGCTACATGCTCCTTAAACTTGATCTTGAAAAAGCTTTTGACCGACTGGAATGGTCTTTTATTCGTCAAGCACTTCACCACTTCAACTTTCCGCCAAATCTCACAACTTATTATGTCCTGTGTTACCACGTCCTCTATTTCTATTTTAATAAATGGTACTCCTACTCCCTTTTTAGCCCCCCCCCCCAGAGGAATAAGGCAATCTCCCCTTGTTTATTTATATTATATATGGAATTACTCACTCGTAAAATTGACATGGCCGTTGACTATCAACTCTGGAAACCTATTAAAATCGCTCGAAACGGCCCAACTATCTCTCATTTATTTTTTGCAGATGATATGATTCTTACTGCTACAGTATCTACGAAGAGTTGCCATACCATTATTGATATCCTTAATGACTTTAACAATTCCTCGGGTCAAAAAATCAACTTCGAGAAATCAAAAATCTTTTTCTCCAAAAACTGTAGGCTGTGTGATAAGGATTTTATTTTAACTTCCTTCAACATGCGTGAAGGCACTACCTTTGGAAAATATCTAGGATTTTCCATCTTCTCAACACGACCCTCTAAACGGGATTTCCAATTTCTCATAGACTAATTTCAAATCTCAATTGGCGGGGTGGAAAACTAAATTTCTCACCACTGCGGGTCACACTACTTTAATCAATTCTACCCTTAATAGCCTGCCTAACCACCTCATGCAATATATCCAATTACCAAAATCTAACGTTAATCAATTAGAATGTTACCAATGCAACTTCCTTTGGGGAACCACCACTATCAAAAAGAAAATGCACATTCTGAAATAGAGTAAAGTCACCACCCCAAAAACCTAGGGTGGTTTGGGAATTCAGTCAATACACCTTAAAAATAACTCACTTTTCGCTAGTCAAGCTTGGCGCATTTTGCAAAATGCCTCATCCCTTTTGGCACGCACTTTAATATCCAAATATCAACCCTCTGGTGCAAATCCCCGTTCAGATACTTCCTTTATTTGGAAGAATTTAATTACTCGTTGGCTCCTCTGTCAAAACGGCCTTCAATGGATAATAGGGTGGTCAGCGTATTAATTTTTGAACGGACTCCTGGCTCGCCGCAAATACATCACTATGCAATCTCATATCGGGCCCACTCCCCCTACATTCGATGTCTACAAAAGTCAGCACCTATTCCTCTTCACACAACTGGGACCTTTCAACTATCCCTTTCGAATTACCTAACAGCATCACAGACCATATCCACGCAATATATATGTGACGACCCGACCCGTCGTCTTATGAGTTACCGCTCCATTTTTCCCATTTTATGCTTCTTCATGTTTCATTATCAGTTTTTGGTGTGTTATAGTGGTTTCAGATTGGTTTTGGTAGAAATAAGACACTTAGTCTCTTTAAGGAAGGCTTGGTTTGAAAAAGTCAATCGTAAGCTAATTATTTAGTTAGAGGGCTCGAATGTGATTTTCGGTGATTCGGTTAGCTTCGGGGTATGATTTGTGACTTATGAACGTGATCGGAAGTAATTTTTGAGGTCCGGTGTAGAATTTATTTTGAATTGGCGAAGTTAGTATTTTGGCGAATTCCGGTTGGTAGGTGAGATTTTTATTCAGGGCTCGAAATGGAATTTCGAGAGTTGCAGTAGCTTCGTTAGGTGATTTTGGACATATGTGCAAAATTTCAGATGATTCGGAGGTGCTTTGGTTGGGTTTTTGATCGAATGTAAGTTTCGGAAGAGTTTTAAGAAACTTAGGCTTGAATCCAATGTAATTCGATGATTTTGGTGTTAGTTGAGGTGTTTTGAGGATCATAGAAAGTTTGAATAATGTTTTAAGATGTGTTGGTACCTTTGGTTGAGGTCCCGGGGGCCTCGGGGTGATTTCGGATGGCTAACGGGATGAAATTCAAGTTGAGTAAATGACAGATTTTGCTGGTATCTGGTATGCTCACTTATGCGGAAATGGACCGCAGAAGCGTAATCTTAGTCGCAAAAGCGATCTGGAGCTGAGTTAGGTAGCTCTGCAGAAGAGAAACACATTTTGCTTAAGCGAGTCCGCAGAAGCGGACAGGCGGTCGCAGAAGCGGGTTTGGCCTGGAGGTGAGGTTCCGCACGGAAATTTGTGTCGCAGAAGCGGCCCTTGAGTTTTAATGAAATTCTGTATAAGCGGACAAAAACCGCAGAAGCGATTGCGCGGAAGCGGGCATGGGGACCGCAGAAGCAGAAACCTTGATGCCAGAAGGGTTTTATATTCATTTTTGGTTCAGCGAGGCTTATATATTTCCACCATTTTTGAGCAAGTTCGAGAGTACAACAATCTCTACATTCATTATTCATTGCATATACAATTCTCTAAGACTATACATTTGTTTCAATCGGCACAATAAAAAACTAAAGCTACTATAGTCAAGAAACAATAAGCATGCACTAGAAAGGGGTAATGCAATCCGATGGATAAAGCATTCCGCATTCAGTAGGATCCACAGAAGGACAGTAACTTTAGAGGTATGACGTATGCAGTAAACATGCACTCTGCTTATAAATTAGACCTATTTTAAAGGAATAAAAAACTAAAAAGTAAATTTAATTAAAGAAGACTAAATTATACCCATAGTGCTAGATGCATCACCCCCTCCATAGGCTGTGGCATGAGCACTTTGCCACCCTCCATTATCAGCAAAACTCTCATTGATGCAGAAGCTTAAGAAGAAGATGAAAAAAGAGAAAAAATGGAAAATGTTGCATAATTAGGGAGATTTCGATTGAGGGTGATTGGAGGTAAGTTCCTTGGCTAAATACATGAGATTATGATAAATTTAACATGAAAATTGGTTGAAATTCATCAAAAGGGGGTAAAGCTAGGGCTTGAAAATTTGTAATTTAAAAATGGAATTTGATGGGTCAAATGGACTCCGATTTTGGTAAATTTGATATATATGGACTCTTGGCGAGACGAGGAATTCGGTGATGTGAATTTTGTAATTTTTCAAGAAGTGGGCCGGGGCTCGGGTTTTGCTAGTTTCGAGATTTTTGCTATTTTTCGATTGTTTTCGATTGGGTATTGTTCCCTTAGCATATTGTGATGTATTCGCTCTGATTTTGGTTAGATTCGACGCAGGTGGAGGACGGTTTGAGGGGCAAAGGCATCGCGAGCTAGAGATTTCATCGGTTCGAGGTGAGTAATGACTGTAAATGATATACTGAGGGTTTGAAACCCCGGATTTGCACATCATAGTGCTGTATTGAGGTGACTTACATGCCGGATAGCGAGCGTGGGGTAGAGAACCGTTGGGGATTGTGACTTGGTCCATCCCGATTGATGAACTTACTACGTATTTGACTGAAACTACTTGTTATCATCATAATTTGGGCTGATTGCCATGTTTGGGCTTCTTGCCAACTATGTGAATCCTTCAGGGATTGATATCACTGTTTTTGCATTAGTTTGCATATTATTTGATCTCGGTCCAAGGTTTTAGTACTGTTTTGTAAACTTAGCTGTTTTTCTAAGATTTGAAAACTTAAACAGTATTTTATTGACGTTTTGAGCTGAGAACTATTATTTAATATTGCCCGAGTGGCTTATGTGCATTTCTGGAATGAGCATGGATCGGGCTGTGCACCGCAGTAGTGTTATGGTGATTTCTGGATATATATGGATGGCTCGGGCTGCGCGCCACAGCGGTATTATATTAATATGAGGCCGAGGGCCTAGATTTGATGCCGCGAGATGGCTTGATATTGCGCTTAGGCTGTAGGAGCCCCTTCGAAGTCTGAGCCCATTCCAGTGAGCGCGGGAGAGGTGAGTAGGCTTTCAGGATTTATGATGTTATAGCGCTTGGGTCGTAGGAATCCCTCCGTTGTCTGTACACACCCCAGTGAGTGCCGTCGATGTTAAATATATGGATGGCTCGGGGCTGCATGCCGTAGTGGGTACCAGAGTGTACCGTCATATGAATTGCATTGCACTCATGCATTTGTTCCTATTTGTATTATCTTTCATGACATTCTATCACTCGCATTTCATTGGCATCCATGCTACTCCTTGTACTGTTTACCTGATACCCTCGTATTATTTGTTAATGGAGTGTTGTGCCCGAGTGGCTGACTTATATGCTGACTTGCACTATCTGTTTCTTATTCATTTGCTTAACTGTTGGAAAAAGAGGTTTTCAAAAGAGGTTTAAAACTGAGTCCAGATATTTCCCAAGATTTCACGGTTTCGTTGTTTTCTCAAAGGGTTACACTGTACTATATATCATGATGACTTGCTTTACGTGGTTTCTTGCTGCTCAGTTATTATTTACCTTTATTACTCACTGAGTTGGAGTACTCACTTTACTCCCTGCACCACGCGCGCAGATACAGGTATTAGTTTACCCGGTAGCGGGTTTGAGCTGGTTGAGGATTTGCTATTGTAGCTGAGCAAGGTGACCGCCAGTGTTCGCGGCACCGGAATTCTTCCTTTTTTATTCCAGATTTTATTCTATGTATTACAGGCTTGTAGTTGTATCAAAAATCCTTCTAGATGCTCATGACTTGTGACACCCCGATTTCGGGCTAAGTCAAGATGGGTTCCCTGTTTTATCATGTTTATTCCGTAATATGATTCTATTATCTATGATTCAGACTCATTCATGCTAAGTAAATGTTAAAAGAGGCGTTGTTGTTCTGTTGGCTGGCCTTGTCTTCACGAGAGGCGCCATCACGACCGGGTTTGGGGAATTGGGTCGTGACAATATATACCCTCCTTTATTCAATCCAACGACTCGTTCGTTTGGTCCCTTATACCTCACGAGAAGTTCACCACTAAATCACTTTATCTTTCACTTCTCCCTCCATATACTGAGCCCTCATTTCAATGGCTATGGAAATTATCTCTTCCCCTCAAGATAAAACATTTCCTATGGCTCTGTTGCCATAACAGACTACCCACCAATGCCTACTACAATCACATTGGACTCATTCCCAATGACACCTGCACCATTTGTTCCTCAGGCCCTGAAACTATCACTCATTTGTTTTTCCAATGCCCCGATGCCCTACGTCTCTGGACAGAATTCTCCATGACCAGTCACCTCTCTACAATTAATTATCACTCCTCTTCACCCATACTTTGGTTACAACACTTTATAAATCACACCCCTACACAAAATACTCTCCATATCCCAAACTCTATCGTCATACCTTTTCTGCCTGTGGCATATTTGGCTTAACAGAAATGCCTCCCTTTTTTGAAATCACAAAAACATCGTTAACTTCGACATTTGTCCTTCACAAGGCCGCTGGATACTATTTCGTTGCCTTACCACATAATCAACCCCTACCCGAATTCCTATGCACATTAAATGGTACCCTCTCCCAACAAACTTTTATAAATTAAATTGCGATGAAGCTGCAAAATTGCAATCACATCGTGGGGGCTTCAGTGGAGTAATTAGAGACTCACAAGATTCCTGGATCATCGACTGTACGGGTTCATATTTCACGTCTTCCAGTATCCACACTGAGATTCTTGGACTTTTACATGGACTCAAAATCGCCTTTCTTCATGGAATTAAACCATTGGAAATTAACATAGATGCTCAGGCCGTACTTTCTCTCGTACAACATACTTCTCATCCTTTATTTACTAATCTACTTACTGATTGCAGGTACTTTCTGCGACAGTTGGATGACCCCACCCTACAACACACGTACAGGGAGCAAAATAGGGTGGCTGACATACTCGCAAATTTTGGATGCAATATGGACAGCTATGAAGACTTTCTTACTTACACAACTCTGTCGTCTGCAGTACTACTCGCTTTGGAAGAAGATCGACTAGGAATGCTTTTTTTTAGAAAATAGTACCTACTACTTACTATGTCTTGCGTCAACCTGACTCCTCTTTTTGTACACCTCTTCCGAGGGAATTAGATAGTTCTAGCTCCATCCCCTTACCCACTTTTTGTAACGACCCACCACGAGGTCGTCCCCGTAGCTCTTCTACTTTAGACGGCCAGTGTTGTCCTGTGCCTCGTTTAAACTTAGCTCCTTGTACTTTGTCACCGTAATTACAATATAATTAGTTTCTTTTGGAAAAAAAAAAAAGAAATCTTTAACTTTTATTTTTTGATTTTGTATAAATATCTAATAATATTTACATAATTTTCAAAAAAGTTTACATTCATTAATATGGGTACACGATGTGATATAATATGCCCAATGTAAGGTGATAATTCTTGGGTTACAGAAGGATAAAATGGAACTCGAGGCCGAATTGAAGAAGAAGAAAATGTTGAAGATGCTACTTATTATTAGTATATGTTTTAATGTGTATTTTTTGGTTGTTCAAATGTTAGGGTAAATGACTTCTTACTGAGTTTATGATGTAAAAAGTAAATTCGTCCTATTTTTTTTAGAGTTAATACTCTCAAACCCACCTAAACTATACCATTTTTGTCAATTTCCTACCTAAACTATCAAGTGTCCCCGAAAACCCCCTGAACTATATCCCCCTTCGTATAAAATCCCCCGTCGTTTATGTGAATTTTAGTATTAATTAAATTAGTTACCCACGTGGCATGCCACATTGCATATTTTATAATTTAATTAGGGCATGTATCACACGCACTACAGCTAATGCGATGAGGGGTTTTTTATACTAAGGGTGATATAGTTCAGGGAGTTTTTGGGACACTCAATAGTTTAGGTAGTAAACTGACAAAAATGATATAGTTTAGGCGAGTTTAACGGTATTAACTCAAAAGAATAATACAAATTTTATTATCATAATTTCTGCATAGCTAAAGTAGTACATTCCCAGCTATGTGTTTTTTTTTTAATTTATATTTTTCTCTTTTAGCATTATTGTTTCTTTAATTTTTATAGTCTAAAATATGGGATGTGACAAGCTGAATTTTAGTAAATTAAATAGATTTGCTTACATGTTATATTTTGGTGGAAATTTTGATTTGGTAAATTATGAATTTTTTAAAGTGTCTTACAATCCAAGACGTTTAGACACTACTTGGTTGAAATCTAAGCAAAAAGTATTTGAAATTAAAAATAGTATACGATAATTTTATCACGGTTATGGAGAACATATAAAGTCCTTTCATCCATATTTAGATCTTTGCTTTCAAGCTATGAGAATGAAAAAAATTATGACAGGCTACGATTTCTCCCTTAATTTTCTAACCCAAATTAATTAGGATAAAGCTGATACTAAAAAGCAAATGAGAAACGAAAAGAATAGAGTTAATACCCTCAAACCCACCTAAACTATATTATTTTTGTCAGTTTCCTACCTAAACTATCGAGTGTCCCCGAAAACCCCCTGAACTATATCACCCTTCATATAAAAAACCCTCCGTCGCTTATGTGGCACTTCGTTTGCAATCACTTCCTCAAAAGCGCGTGAAGCTTGAAAATTAGCAGATTTGGGGCCCACCTGACAGCATGAATAACGGCTAATTAGCCCATTTTTTAAAAAAACTTATATTTTATCCCTTTTTCTTTAAATTGCATCATCTTCTCCATTATTTCTCCTTTCTTCTACATTTCTTCACCATTTCTTCACCCTTTTGATCTCTTTTAATCTTAATCCATTTGAAATTCTTTCTCTGTTTATTGAGTTTATATTTTATCTTACGCATTTTATCCAGCCTTTCTCCTTCTCTAAGCCGAGGGTCGATTGGAAACAGCCTCTCTGCCCTTTTGGATAGGAGTAAGGCCTGTCTACATATTACCCTCCCCAGACCCCACCTATATTGGGCAGTAGTTGTTGTTGTTGTATTTTATCCAGCCTTCATTGTTAACGAAATTAATTTGAAAGAAGAACACCCATTGTAGAAGAGTCATGAGGTTTAATGTGTTTTGTGGTTGTGGGCAGCCTGCTTCTTTCAGAACATCAACGGCAAATGCTAACCTAGGAAGACGTTTTTTTGGATGCAAGTACTATGGGGCAATCATATTTTAAATCATCATATTTTATGTGATATAATATGGCCAATGTAAGGTGATAATTCTTGGGTTACAGAAGGATAAAATGGAACTCAAGTCCGAATTGAAGAAGAAGAAAATATTGAAGATGCTACTTATTATTAGTATATGTTTCAATGTGTGTTTTTTGGTTGTTCAAATGTTAGGGTAAATGACTTCTTACTGAATTTATGATGTAAAAAGTAAATCCGTCCTATTTTTTTTAGAGTTAATACTCTCAAACTCACCTAAACTTTACTATTTTTGTCAATTTCCTACCTAAACTATCAAGTGTCATCGAAAACCCCCTGAACTATATCCCTTCGTATAAAAACCCCCCGTCGTTTATGTGGATTTTAGTATTAATTAAATTAGTTACCCACGTGGCATGCCACGTGGCATATTTTATAATTTAATTAGGGCGTGTATCACACGCACTACAGCTAATGCGATGATGATTTTTTTTATACTAAGAGTGATATAGTTCAGGGGGTTTCTGGGACACTCAATAGTTTAAATAGTAAACTGACAAAAATGATATAGTTTAGGCGAGTTTAACGGTATTAACTCAAAGGAATAATACAAATTTTATTATCATAATTTCCACATAGCTAAAGTAGTACATTCCAAGCTTAACCAGTTCAAACTTGACCATATTGGTGGAAGCCATGATATCGACTTGTTCGAGAATATTCGCAAGTAGCCTTCTCCTAGTCAAACCTGCACATACTACTGCACCATTTTTCTCTGTAGCTCCAACACTCTCGCCTTGTTTCTCCGCTTCTCGCTTTCAGGTTCGCGCTATGGCTGACTCTGCTACTCCCTTCAAAAAAGTTCAGATTCAAAGGGATGATACTGTAAGTATTTCTTTCATTTTCATATATCCACTTGCCTCACTTTCAATCATAAAATAAGAGGTTACTATTTGCGTCGCTTGTCCTGGATTAGTCTCGGATTGGGGTGTAGTTTATTGTTGATTCATTGATAATATTTTAATTTTCCGTACCCGGACGTGGAAGGGAGAAGAAATTAGAGGACTCGGAATAATTTTTTTTTGTTTGAATTAGATTAATGGGAGAGCCTGATATAGATTAGTATGCAAATTTCATTGAGAATTGATTTTGATGAGACATTGTTGTAACGAGCAAATTTTAGCTTAGGGCTTGCTGATTCAGATTCTGAAAGATGGAAGAACTAGCATTTTGCTTGTTTAGTGTTTGGATAATTATTGGTTCTGATTAAAAAGTGCTCATCTAAATTAGACTTGAATAGGCGCCGATTTAATACATATTACCTGTTGCAACTAATTTGGGATTGAGGCATAGTTGAACGATTGACCATTTGTGTAATGGCAACGAAGGGTGTGTCATAGTGGTTAATGAAGGGGGAGGAGAATCATTAGGTCTCAAGGTTCAAATTCCAGCGGAGGCAAAAAGCAACAGGTTTCACTCCCATCTGCTCAGGCCTTGGTGGGTAGAGTTAGCTGGTACTAGCCTGGTGGGAGGTAGCAGGTACCCGGTTGATTTAGTCGCGGTGAGCACAAGTTGGCCCTGACACCACAACTATTAAAAAAGAAGAAGCTCATATGTGTAATGATATTCGAGATGTCTTTGATGTCTCTTTGTTTTGACCTGCTATATATCTTTATCTCACTTGATTTTCACGTACTAGAAGGCCTCAACTGGAGACGAGAATTGTTTCTTAGCCTGACCTGTAGAGTGGAAAATATTCTTTCTTCTTATTGCTGATTCATTTGAGTGATCTTATCATGCAGACATTTGATGCATATGTAATTGGAAAGGATGATGCCCCTGGAATCGTTGTGCTTCAGGAGTGGTGGGGTGTTGATTTTGAGATTAAAAACCATGCTCAGAAAATTTCTCAATTTGATTCTGGTTACAAGGCACTTATCCCTGAGTAAGACTCCTTTTCTCGCACACGAACTTTCACTTGATGAATGTCATATCACATTGTAGCTGATGGTTAATGGATTTTTTTTTTCTTTTTCTTTTTTATGCAATTTCAGTTTGTACCGTGGAAAAGTTGGGTTAGATGTTGCAGAAGCACAACATCTGATGGATGGTCTTGATTGGCAAGGCGCTGTCAAAGATATTCAGGCTTCAGTTAACTGGCTTAAGTCAAACGGTTCCAACAAGGTACTAGGTGTTTATTCTACAGTCAAATGTTGTCAACCAAGATGGTCTGACATGAAGCTATTGGTTCATGCACCTGTTTAGTTTCTCAGATATCGAGAGCTGTGAATGTTTTAGAGTGTAAAGTTTGACTTATTAGATAGACACCGTTTAGAGACAGGAATATTGTCTGGAGTAGCTGGACTATAAGTTTAAAGTTGCATCTGCGCGTGGTGTTGATAATTCTTTTTGATCCAGGATAGTAGTTCTCCTTTACTATACATGGTTGAAGTTCACAATTTGTCTTTTCTTATAAATGGTAGCTAGCTATGTGCTGGCAACTTATCTGATTGCACCTCCAATTGGAATTTTGTCAAAAAAAGAATAAGGAAATAAGTATCGTTAATTGATGTGATTTGATGTTGGTACACACAGGTTCTGCCAGTGTAATTTCTCAACTAGTTCTTATGTTTAAAATCTTCTCCTTATTCCACTGTCTTTAATCCTTGAACATTAACAAGGAAACAACCTATAGTTGCTTAAAATCAAAGAAGATATGACTTATTTGACCATATATTTAGATGTTTCTCTGTGAAACTTAATATCAGTTGTTTCTAGGTAAGCAGTTTAGTTCTCCTGCAACATAGTTTGAACGCCTCTATACTTTGGAGTTTGGATTACTGAGTTCGATAAACTCTTCGTCCAAAGTGAATTTGTCATTCCTTTTGGCCTATCTCAAGGTAATTCGAATATTTTCTGGGGATATTTTATTATTTGTCCTCCATTTCCATTTGGTGAATGAAGCTCAGCAATTACATACAACCTATTTTACTCTGTTCGCCTTTAATCCTAAATTATGCCTACCAAATTTCAAATGGCAGTACGACTTTGCTTCCTAACTATATTAGAAAGAGCATACTTTATAAAGAAACTTGCCAAATTGATCAAAATTCTCATAGACGAATCAATCTGAGTTGGGAGCTTGAAGGAGTCTGGCAAGTAACCACTGAAACCTTTCCTTGTTTATTTTCAATGAAAACCACCAAATATTATTACCTCTCTTTCGCAAGCTTCCATTTTCATGTTAAACCCTTGTTTCTCTCATACCATCAATCTCTCTCAAGCATGTCAGTCCCTCTCTTCTAGTTTCTCTTGTGGTCTCCTACCTCAGAATATGCTGAATGACCCTCCTTCAGCGACAATCTTGAAAAAGTCTAGTTGGTTGCTAAGTGTCAATTGGTCGCTAATTGACAACATATTAAACTGCTAAAATGAAATATTTCAAAGCTAGTCCACTCATCATCTCTGATGAGCAATATGGTCAGCTTAGACCTCCATGTTCAACCATGTATTAGCTTTTGTTAGATAATAAAGTGACGCAATCTTGTAGTGGCGTCTTTCACGAAGAACCAAGAGTCTTTGACACATAAACTGACTTTTTTCCTTATGATATAGCTATAGAACATTCTTCATTTTAGTGAAATTAATTGGAGGTTAGGTTGTCGTAAGAGACGATTAGTAGCTTCTTGGAGGAAAAGGAGATTCCTTATTGCCAAAGTAGTGACATACATTATGAAAATATAAAATAGTTCTAGCAGTATTAACGTTAAATATCCCTAGTATTTTTTGTCCCATTATCTAACCAAAGATGTGAAGTCAATGCTCTTCTCTTTTCCACTTTTCTCCCTTCCTCTGTTCTTTTCTTAAATCCGTGCATACCCAAAAGCTTGCCAAATGATGCACTGATTTGCCAAATCATGCTATAATTTTAAGCATGATATGTTGTAAACCATTTTTTGTGTTTCCTGGGGTTTCCCTTAAGTTCTTAAGCATACTCTGTCTTGTTGGTTTTCATCGAACTGCTTACTCATCGAACTGCTTACTCTATTGCATGCATTGTGTGGAATTCATCAAGTGGTGCTTCTAATTCTGTTACCTGATTATACGGTTGATGAGTTCTGTAGATTAATAGAGTTATCAACATTGTTTAACTATTTTTGTCATGTGAGTGCTTATGATTTACAAATATGTGTATTAGGTTGGTGTTACTGGATACTGCATGGGTGGTGCTCTTGCCATTGCAAGTTCTGTTCTGGTCCCAGGTGTCGATGCAGTTGTAGCCTTCTATGGAGTTCCTTCACCAGAACTTGCTGATCCTATTAATGCTAAGGCACCCGTGCAGGCGCATTTTGGGGAAGATGATGGTTTTGTTGGATTTTCAGATGTAAAGGTATATCCAACTAAAAAGAGTTTCTTCTTTAAAGCTTACTGTGGTTGTTGGCTTGTTGCCTCTTTGGCTTCTATTATCTGCATGATCCTGTTTTCTTGTCATGATCATGAAGCTTTATTATACTGTGTCATAGTGAATTTTGAACAATCAGTTAATTTCTTCAAATATTTACTAATTTAGTCTATCGTGCTTTCCATGGCCCTATTTGGCGTTGCGCTTACCATGGTGCATGGTTTGCAACTATTTATGGGATATTGGGAGGTTGGCGGCTAAAGGCATGGTTGTCTATCATTACTCATGTTATTGCACCACTATGTTGATACAGACATCTATACGAGTATTATGGCCTTTGTTCTATTATCAACAGAGAGTTGTGAGTAACTTTTGATTTCATATAGGTTCTCCAAGACCCACACAAAAAAGAGGGTTTAAGAAAGAAGTAAACAGGAAACATAAACGAGGTTCAAGTATATCAGATAATTTCTTTTGGGTTTAAAGAATAGTGTATTCTCATTGTTTCATGTAAAAAAGGAATGATATGAAAAATAGGAGAATACATAAGGAAAGATATGAAAAATCGAAGAACACATAAACAAATGAGAGGGTTTCCTTCCTGAGCTAGTTCTTAGATAGCTAGAGCAATGAGCTCTTGAGCGTGAGTACAGATGTGTTGCAATATTAGGGTCATTCTGGTTTTAACTCCAGTTGGATGTTATCTACTGTAGTTTAGCTGGTCACTGAATGTGGTATTGACCATCTTGAGCTGAACAATTATCTTTCCTCGTTTAATGATGATATGTAATTTGGACAGACAAATATACATACAGTTCATGTGAATGCGAGTACAATTTGTAAATTTAACTTACCTACTCATCTTTGATATGATTTCTAGACTGGGAAAGCTCTAGAGGAAAAACTGAAGACATCAGGAGTTCCACATGAGGTTTACTTCTATCCACAGACTGGACATGCATTCATGAACAAGTCGCCGGAGGGTGTTGAGAGGAGGAAGAAAATGGGGATGCCTGATGTAGAAGATGCTGCTGTCGAGCAAGCTTGGACCCGTTTCCGGTCATGGATGAGTCGTTTCTTGTCTGCCTAAGCTGTGGTATTTGTTTTCTGATTCTATAGTAGGTTGTGCCTTGACAATAAGTTGATGTGTTTTGATGCTCCAGAATGTTTCCTGGAAGCTTGCTTTTGGAACTCGGTTCCTACGGTTCACATATAAAACTAAGTATTCTGGAGATCGGATATACGTGTTGTCTATAGGGTTCTTTGGAGTATTCCAAATTAGTGCACTGTGTTATTATGACCAGGAAAACAAAGTATTGTGCACCGAAAAATAAGCTCGGTTTCTCATTGCCCTTGTAGGTGGCATGTCAGTGTCAGTAGAATAACCATTGTTATCGAGCTAGCCCACTCTTTCTCCATCTCCGTTTCTCTCCTTGTGGTGCATCTTTTCAAGTCAACTTTATATGAAGACCGAGGCACTCCTTGTGTTTGTCAAGAATTAAGCTAGCTAATGTTGTAGTTAGTGGCAAGTCCTAAGTTTAGTACTATTTTCAATTTAGTCCATTTTAATTTCTGTATTTGTAGTTGGTCCCTTTTGCAATTACTGGGTGTTAGAGACACGTGGCTAGTATGCTGTTAGAATAGGGAATCCTAGTTTGGTTTCCTTATATGCTCACAGTGTACTCATTTGCAGAAATTATCAGAAATATTATCCAATTTCCCTCTCTCTCTTCTTCTTCCTCTCTTCTCTTCTCCTCTTTCCAATTCTGTTTCTTCGCAACTGAGCTCTTCTATAGCTCAGCTCGTGACAATGGTATCAGGGCAGCATGATTCTGCAGAAAGCTCGGCAGTAGAGGAAACTCAGAAATTCAAAGGACTTGAAGATAGTATGAAAAAGCTCGAAACCCAGCTTCAAGCTATGGCAACTTATAACGCCCAACGATTTGAGAGGCTCGAATCCAACCATTTCTCCTTGGAGCTGCGCGAGACCCAGGAGACTAATAGGAAGCTCGAACTCATCATATCTCAACTTGATGCAGTGAAGATGGCAGGAGCTGCTACTCAACCTCCATCTCCCAGATTTACAACGCCGGAAGCTCCAGGACCAATAGTTATCCGTTAATCTAGTCATGCATCAAACTCTCGAGCTCAGGTAACTCCATTTTCGACTCCTACGAGTTACCCCATAGGAAGAGGCTTCACTTTTCCTCCTGTTTTGTCTAATTGGAGCTCACCGACCACAATCTTCACATCCCTATCTTTTCCAGCTTCCCCTGTTACTCCTACCATTACAATTACTGTTCCATTGCCCACTACTACTTTAACCACCTTGAAAACCCCCCTTTACTTCCCTTACCTACAATTGCTACAACTACTCCTACTCCAGAATCACCTGCAAAACTTTTTAAAGCAAAAATCAATTTTTCGGAGTTCACATGATTCAATCCCAGAGGTTGGATAAGGAAGTGTGAGCATTTTTTTTGAGATATATCAAATTCGGGAACAGAGTAAAATGAGCTATGTATCTGTACACATGAAGGATAAAGCAAACATATGGTTTGATAGCTACATCTTGGAAAAAAAGGGTACCAACTGGCCTCTGTTTTGTACCGAGGTGTGTCGCAGATTTGGAAATGTCAGACCCATTGACATTGTTGATGAGTTCAACAATAACAAGCAAATTGGAAGTGTGGATAGCTATCAAGAAAGGTTTGATGAACTCAAATCCTACATGTTACTAGTAAATCCTCTTCTGAATGAAACTCATTTAATTGCTAGTTACATTAGCGGATTGAAACCAGAGTTGAAGCCCTTAGTAGGTTTAGCCAATCCCGCATCTCTAATGGATGCATATGAAATGGCTAAATCCTATGAAGCATCTTTCAAAGCCTTGACCAGAAACACTACTCCTAGAATTTCCCATTACCCAAATCACCCTCAAACCAATTCTAGAGCTATTGTGTGTTACCAGAGAACCTATAACCGACCTCAAAACATCCAAACCTCCAACAATAAGACTCTTGTTCCTAGACCAAGAGTTCCCTTCAAACCAAACACTCCTTTTGATGCCACTAGAGATAAAAGTCTTTGCTATAGATGTCATGAGAAGTATTTCTCTGGCCACCAATGTAAGCCCAAAACACTTAATACCATCACTTGGGAAGGTGAGATTCCAGAGGCCCAAATGCAAGTTATGGAACAAGTGTAGGCTCTGCAAGAAGAGGGTGAAACTAGTGGAAACAAGAATGAAGCAGGAGAGGAAATTCAGGAGAAAGTGCAAAAACTGAAATATCTCTGTGTGGCTATGGGAATGCCCAGTTCTCCCTCTACAGTCAAAATTTTAGGTTATGCAGAGAAGATTCCCTTATCTATTTTGATCGACTCCGGGTTTACTCACAATTTTGTAAATCCCCAAGTGGTTAAGAGTCCCAAATTAGAGGTGATTCCCTGTGCCATGAAAGTATATGTAGCAAATGGGCAAGCAATGTACTGTGATAAAGTTTGTCCTCAATTCTGGTGGCAAATGCAAGATGAATATTTCTGTTTTGATATGGGAGTACTGAGGGTAGGAGGTTGTGACTTGGTTCTTGGGATGAACTGGCTGGATATGTTTTCACCTCTTATCCTAAATACATGCCCCCTAGTTTGTCCTTCTATTTGGAAGGTAGATTAGTCACCTTGATGGGACACCAGGAAGGTTCTTCTATTGTCCACAATGAGGAGGATAAGTTAGAAAGGCTTATTAGTAAAACCTTCTGTGGAAATGTGGCTGCAATCTGTATCTTAAAGTCCAATCATGAAACAGAAACTAAGAATGAGTTGCCTAAGGAGGTGGAATCATTATTGCAAAAGTATCAGGATGTGTTTGATGTACCTAAAGGGCTACCTCCACCAAGAACTTGTGATCATTCAATACCCTTAGTCCCAGGAGCACAACCCTTCAATCTGAGGCCATATAGATAATTTGATCAAAAGAATACCATTGAAAACACCATTGAAGAGATGCTGAAATCCCAAACTGTTGTTCCTAGTCATTCATGCTTTGCTTCTCCTGCCTTACTAGTAAAGAAGAAAGACAATACCTGGAGGCTATGTGTGGATTACAGGAGACTCAATTCACTGATAGTTAAGAACAAATACCCTATTCCAAAGGTGGAAGATCTTTTGGATGAGCTACATGGGTCCAAAGTGTTTTCCAAGGTGGGTTTGAGATCAGGATACGACGAAGTCCGGATGAAGACAGATGATGAGCACAAAATTGCTTTCACAACTCACCATGACTTATGGCAGTTCAGGGTGATGCCTTTTGGGCTCACTAATGCATCTGCAACTTTTCAGTCTCTGATGCACCAAGTTTTTGGTCCTTATCTCAGAAAGTTTATACTTGTGTTCTTTGATGACATACTTATTTACAATGTGTCTTTAAAGGATCATTTGAAACATTTGCAAATTGTTCTACAGTTATTGAGGGAGAATCAATTATTTGCTAAGAGATCTAAATGTGACTTTGCTCAGAATAAGGTGGAGTACTTAGTGCATGTTTGTCACACCTTTTTACTGAAGAAAAGGAAAGAAAGGAGTTTTTTCAATTTAACTGACATTATTTGAAAAGTGATTAATTCATTTGTATTTATTTTATTCAGAGTCGTCACTTGGGATAATTTATGGTGTCCTAAGTCGCCGGTTTATTTTAAATCCAAAATCGAGAAAGATTGACTCCGTTTTAAGTGTGCGAAACCAGAAGATCGGGTAAGGAATTCTGTTAACCCGGGAGAAAGTGTTAGGCACTCACAATGTTATATCTGGAGAAGGGGTAGGGACAAATCCTAGCAAAGTGGCTGCAGTGTTGGACTGGCCTCAACCAAAAACCATCAAGGACCTGAGAGGATTTCTGGTTCTCACCGGCTATTACAAGAAATTTGTTAAAGGTTATGCTCAGCTTAGGAAACCTTTGACATCTCCCTTAAAAAGGGTGCTTTTGAATGGGGTGAGGAAGCAAATAAGGCTTTTCAACAGTTGAAGAAGGCACTGACTTCTACTCCTTTGTTGGCATTGCCAAATTTTAGTAAAACTTTTATTGTGAAAGTGGATGCATGTGGTACAGGTATTGGTGCTGTGTTGTTGCAAGATAAGCAACCTATAGCTTATTTGAGCCAAGTATTGAGCCCGAAACACCAAGGTTTATTAACTTATGAAAAAGAGTTGATGGCCTTATTGATGGCAGTTGATAAATGGAGATATTATCTACACCCTAATCACTTCATCATTAAGACCGATCATTTTAGTCTTAAGTTCCTCAAGGACCAAAGGATCTCTACTACTCTGCAACATAAAGGTTTGACTAAATTGATGGGCCTCAATTACGACATACAATATAAGAAGGGTACTAAAAATACTGTAGCTGATGCACTTTCTAGAATGCATGAGTCGAATGCTGATTGCAATATCCTTTCTGAGGTACAACTTAAGTGGGTGGAGGAGATAATTAGCAGCTATGAAGGAGATCCAGAAGTACTAAGATTTTTACTCAAATCCTTAGATGTGGGGATGTGGCCTTGCAAAACGGGATGTTGAAATACAAAGGTAAGGTATGGATTGGAAGTGGTACTCAGTTAAGACAACAACTAGTACAAAAAATTCACACCACAAGCTTGGGAGGTCACTTCGGAGTCACCATTAAGTCTATTTTCTATTGGCCTTCAATTATAATTGATGTTAAGAAAGTGGTTTTGGAATGTGATATTTGCCAAAGGTATAAAGGAGAGCATGTAGCCTACCAGGTCTATTGTAACCACTACCATTGCCCTCAAGACCTTGGGAACACATAACAATGGACTTTATTGAAGGTCTGCCCAAGTTTGAAGGAAAGAACACTATCTTTGTCATAGTAGGCAGATTCAGCAACTATGTGCATTTTTTATCTCTTGCACATCCTTTTACTGCTATACAAGTCGCTAGGGTCTTCATCGATCAGGTTTACAAATTGCACGGCTTACCTACCAGTATTGTCAGTGATAGAGATAAGGTGTTCTTAAGTCTATTCTGGAAGGAACTGTTTAAAGGATTGAAGGCTGAATTGAAGTTCAGTTCTGCATATCATCCCCAAACAGACGGACAATCTGAGAGGGTGAATCAATGTCTAGAGAATTACTTGAGGTGCATGACTGGTCATTGACCTAGTGATTGGAACAAATGGCTCTCTTTAGCCGAGTTCTGGTGCAATTCCAATTATCATACAGCCATTCAGATGACTCCCTTCAAGGTTTTGTATGGGTACGATCCTCCTTAATTGACTTTTGAGCTGGTGTCTCAGTCTAAAGTTGCTGCAGTTGATCAATGGCTACAAGAAAGACAAATTATGACAAAAGTTTCGAAGGAGAATCTGGAGAAGGTACAACACATAATGAAGTTCTATGCTGATAGGAAAAGAGAACTGAAAAAGAGTTAGAACTTGGTGATTGGGTGTATCTCAAATTGCAGCCCTATAAGCAAACTTCCATTGCCCTAAGGAGCAACTTGAAGCTGACATCCAAGTACTATGGCCCCTATCAAGTGATCAAGAAGATCAGTTCACTGCTTCTGCAAAGATTCACCCTGTGTTTCATATCTCTCAATTGAAGAAAAAGATAGGCCCGCATGTGGTTCCTTCCATTGACCCTCCTGTGTGTTCGGATAATGGAAAGCCTCTTGTGGAACCTGTGGCAATTTTAAATAGAAGAATGGTGAAGAAAGGGAATGCTGCAGCTGCGCAAGTTTTAGTGCAGCGGGCTAATTTGCTGCCGGAAGAAGCCACTTGGGAAGATTACAACTTCATCAAATCTCAGTTTCCAAACTTCGAACCTTGAGGACAAGGTTCCCAAAAGGAGGAAGGATTGTCAAGAATTAAGCTAGCTAATGTTGTAATTAGTGGCAAGTCCTAAGTTTAGTACTATTTTTAATTTAGTCCATTTTAATTTCTGTATTTGTAGTTGATCCCTGGTATTAGAGACACGTGGCTAATATGACGTTAGAATAGGGAATCCTAGATTGGTTTCCTTATATGCTCACAGGGTACTCATTTGTAGAAATTATCAGAAATATTATCCAATTTCTCTCTCTTCTCTTCTCCTCTTTCCAGTTCTGTTTCTTCACGACTGAGCTCTTCTATAGCTCAGCTCGTTGCAGTGTTATAGGCTAGGTGGTATATTAAAAGGACAGCCGAATCAATTGTAAGTTATTCATAAAATAGAATAATGGCTGAATACATGCAAAATCAGAAATTAATTTTGTTTTTGAGCTTAGACAGACGTTCCAATACTTAATTTTAACAATATATCCCGAAAATCACACAACCGAATTAATTGAACTTGCTGCTTAATGGAAAAGCTGAACAAAAAAATTAATTTGTGCCCGTAAGGGTTGATTGAGTTTGACTGAGTTGGTTGGATAAGTGGTTTTCACATGGGAGACCTGAGATTGATTCTCCTCAGTCGCAACCTTTTCAGTCAGAGTTTGTCGCATCGGACGTGCCTATTGCAGTTTATATCTCCTGTGCGATTTGCAAGCTATTGCATAGCGAGCAAGTTATCTAGTGTGCACCCGAAGGGCAGCGACTGCGGGTTTTTCTGGGAATTTTCCAAAAAAAATAAATCAATTTGCTGCAAACTTTAGTTGGTCATGCACGGCGGTGATGCAACACCGATAAACTAATAGGAGGCAGGATAAGTATACATTTAGGGATGTACATAGGTCGGGTTGGTTCAGATTTTTCAACTACCAAACCAAATCATTAGTGTCAGATTTTTAAATCTATAAACCAAACCAAACCAAACCAGCGAAGTCGGGTTTTTCAATCTCGGGTTTTCTCGGGTTTTTCAGTTTTTTTCGGGTTTCGAATTTTTTCCCCGATAAGTCTTCATAGCACAAATATATAACTTGTGCTCCATATATTTCTCTAGTCCTATAAGGATACAACTATATAATGTATTTTTCAAGAAAATAATACAATAATATGAGGTGAGTCATAACATTGTACTAAAATATTCAATAACAAAAATACTAAAATCCACAAAGAAAATATTACTAAGTAATAAGCCATAATAAATATTAACATAATCTAAAAGTACTATATAAGTCATGCTAAAATAAGTACAACTACAAGTATATTAGTTACACAACTAAGCACTAAATAAAAAGATAAACTAAGTTATGCATTTTTAATATAAACAATGCATACTAAAAAATAGATATCCAACACTATTTCATTTCTAGTGTTGAATTGAATTTTCTTTGTTAGCATTAGTATTGATGTGAAGTTTATTTGAATTACTACCTTTATGAACTATAAAATTTATTGGACCATTCAAGAATGTTAATTCCAAACTTGAAATAATATGTTTAAAGATAAAACTGTGAAAAAGTTTAAGAAATATTTATGAATTGTATTAAAAATAAATATTTATATGTATAAAATATTTGTAAAAATTGAATAAATGTAATATCGGGTTGGTTTGGTTTCGGTTTGACTTTTTTTAGTTAAAACCAAACCAAATCAATTATGGTCGGGTTATTTTTTCCAACACCAGACCAAATCAAACTAACCCATGATTGAGTTTTTTTTTCCGGTTTAATTTGACTCGGATTAGCGATTTGGTGCGATTTATCGGTTTTCTTTGTACACCCCTACTTGGAAGAGTGCATCTTATTGGCAGCAGACGCGTATTCGACTCGATTGGTGTGTACACTACAAACCTTTTTCTCAACTCTAGGAAAATCATATACTTGGAAATTTTGTTACTTCTTGGAGCGACTCTAAAGGAGGATTACTGCATTTATAGTTAGTAGAAGGTGAGTACTTGATACAGAAACCGCAGGAATAAGGAAGGAACAATTCAGAGTTCCAAACAGTAGGGTACAAAGCTAGCGCAAAACAAAATGAAGATCTAATTCCAAAGATATGGTGCTGCCGCTGAATTGTGATTGCACAAAAGCTTATGCGCTACCTTACGTGGGAAATGGTAATGTAAACGTGATTAATTAGCAAATGTTTCTAGTGCTGAATATGTTTAATTTCTACTTTCCCATTTTACTGAGAAATTGTAAATATGTCCGTTCATTAAACATCATTTTAGCCATCGAGTCATTTATTCTAGGGCTATCAAATTTAATCATACTTTATTTAACTTGTCAACTGTTTAAAGTTTGACAGGTTGGATTGGGAGAATTAATTAAAGAATGTGATAATTGGGTTGAGGTTTGGTTGGCCTATCAAAAAATTAGGACTAAAAATGGGCTAAAAAGTGTAACCTAACTAGTTATCAGCCCACACCACTCAATTCTCCCAAGACAAGAAGAATTGAGGGAGAGATTGTGGGAGATAAAGTTGTTAGTGCAAGTTATAAATTCTCTGAGTTCTTCTAGAATTCGCTTTTCCTCTTCAATTTAACAGTCCTCC
This sequence comes from Nicotiana glauca, assembly GCA_026770625.1. Taxonomy (NCBI): domain Eukaryota; kingdom Viridiplantae; phylum Streptophyta; class Magnoliopsida; order Solanales; family Solanaceae; genus Nicotiana; species Nicotiana glauca. The sequence continues at coordinate 75,308 of MU720724.1, forward strand.
CTTAAGAGTGTAGTCAGGGGTATTCCTGGTTCGGTTTGGATCGATTTTTTCCTAAAAAGAAACCAAATCAAATAAGTCGGGTTTTCAAATATTATAACCAAACCAAACCAATTAAGTCGGTTTTTTCTCGATTCAGTTTATGTCAGGTTTTGTGGGTTTTTTTCGTTTTTTCGGTTATTTGTTATTTTTTTCTTAAATATAAAACATGCACTACCAAACACATATTCCGGCTACCACATTTTTAAACGTAACACTATCAAATCAACTGCCCTTTGAGAAATCTATTACAACAACAATAACAACAACCCAGTATATTCTCACAAGTGGGATCTGGGGAGGGTAATATGTACACAGACCTTACCCCTACCCCGAAGGGCAGAGAGGCTGTTTCATGGAGACCCTCTGCTCAAGAAGAAATAAGAGACAGAAACAAGTGACGATATATTAGTACTAGCAATAGACTCATAATAAATAACATAAAATATACAAAATGACATAAATAACATGAAATAACAAATAACAACAATATAAGGAATATAGAAAATACGAGAAAGAGGAAAGTATACTAATATCTAGAATATAAAGCCCTGCATCAGTAGCATCCTAAGCCTAACTCCTAACTGTCTAGTCTCACTCTAGTGCGCTGTAGAAATATCCCAACTTTCCCCTAACCTACAACCTTAATGCTTGACCTCCACAATCCCCTGTCAAGGGCCATGTCCTCAGTATTCCTAAGTTGCGTCATGTCCTGCCTGATCACCTCTCCCCAATACTTCTTAGGTCTCTCTCTACCTCTTCTCGTGCCCACCACCGCCAGTCGCTCACAACTTCTCACCGATGCATCAGTGATCCTCCTCTGAATGTGCCCGAACCATCTGAGTCTTGCTTCCCGCATCTTGTCCTCCATGGACGCCACACCCACCCTCTTTCAAATAACTTCATTCCTAATCTTGTTCATCCTTGTATGCCCACACATCCACCTCAACATCCCCATCTCCGCTACTTACATCTTCTGGATGTGTGAGTTCTTAACCGGCAACACTTGGTCCCATACAACATGGCCGGTCTAACCACTGCTCTATAAAACTTACCTTTTAGTAATGGTGTAACTTTCTTGTCACATAGGACTCCCGTTACTAACCTCCACTTCATTCACCCCACCCCTATACGGTGTATGACATCCCCGTCGATCTCCCTGGTCCCCTGAATAACAGACCCAAGGTACTTGAAACTATCCCTCTGAGGGATGACTTGGGAGTCAAGCCTCACTTCCACTCTCGCGTCCGTCTGCTCAGGCCCAAATTTGCACTCGAGATATTCTGTCTTCGTCCTACTCAACCTGAAACCTTTAGACTCAAGGGCCTGTCTCCAAACCTCTAGCCTTTCGTTGACGCCGCGCCTTGTCTCGTCAATTAGGACTATATCATCAGCAAATAGCATACACCAAGGCACCTCCACTTGAATATTATATGTTATGGCATCCATCACCAGGGCAAATAGGAAAAGGCTGAACGCAGACACTTGGTGCAACCCCGTAACAACTGAAAAATGCTCGGAGTCACCTCTTACTGTCCTAACCCGAGTCTTAGTTTCATCATGCATGTCCTTAATCACCCTAATGTAGGCAATCGGGACCCTTTAGCCTCTAAGCATCTCCATAAGACCTATCTAGGAATCTTGTCGTACACTTTCTCTAGATCGATAAACGCCATGTGGAGATCCTTCTTCTTATCCCTATATTGTTCCACCATCCTCTTAATAAGGTGGATAGCTTCTGTGGTAGATCGCCCTGGCATGAACCCAAACTGGTTATCTGAAATAGATACTGTCCTTCGCACTCTTATTTCTACCACTCTCTCCCAGACTTTTATGGTATGACTCAGTAATTTGATACCCCTATAGTTGTTACATCTCTGGATATCGCCTTTGTTCTTATACAACGAAGCCATTGTACTCTACCTCCACTCTTCAGGCATCCTATTAGTCTTGAATATAACATTAAACAACCTAGTAAGCCATTCCAAGCCTGCTCTGCCCACACACCTCCAAAGTTCAACCGGAATTTCGTCTGGCCCGGTAGCTCTGCCCCTCCTCATTTTACGCATTGCGTCCATGACCTCATCGACCTCAATGTCTATACAATCACTCATCTCATGTAGGCTGTCGGCATTTAGCAAATCCCCTAGTACAATATCCTGATCCCCTTCTCCATTCAGAAGTTTATGAAAGTAGGTCTGCCATCTCCTCTTAATCTGGTCATCCCCCATCAAAACTTTGCCATTATCATCTTTTATGCACCTCACTTGGTCCAGATCCCGGGCCGTCCTCTCTCTCACCTTAGCGAGTCGAAATAGCTTCTTCTCCCAGCCTTTGATCCCTAGCTCCTCATACAGACGAGCAAAAGCTGCCGTCCTAGCTTCCGTAACTGCCATCTTCACATCCCTCCTATGTGAAGACCCAAAGGGTCATCATCTGCTTTCTCTCTTTTCTTTGCTTTCAAGACCATGAAAACCTCACTTTTAGTTGCCTCAATTTGCGTGCGCAGTCCGAGCGCGTAGCCGGAAAGATTATATGTTAAATTTTGTGAAAAATTTCAAAATGTGGCTTTAAAAATGATTAAAGTTGTCTTCGGTCAAAATTTTTGGTAAACGGACCCGGACCCGTGATTTGATGGTCCCGGAGGGTCCGTAGAAAAATATGGGACTCGGGTATGAGCCTGGAGTCGAAATTCGAGGTCTAGAACCAGAGGAAAAGAATTTTTCTGTGAAATTATTTTTCTGGAATTATTAAGAAAAATAAAAATAAAAATTGATTAAAAGACTATAGTATCGGGCTCATATTTTGGTTCCGACGCCCGGAACAAGTCTTATATATGTGTTAAGCGCTTTCTATAAAGTTTGGTCAAATCGGACGTCGTTTGACGTGTTTCGGACCTAAATATCTAGAAATGAAAGTTTATGAAGTTTGAAGAAAAGTGATGATTTTGAGGTTTGATTCCTCGTTTATGATGTTATTTTGGCGATTTAATCACACGGTTAAGTTCGTAGGATGTTGTTGAGTTAGTGTATGTGATTGGGTAGGAGCCCCGAGGGCTCGGGAGTATTTTCGGAGGTGTTCGAGGTAGTTTTGGACTTAGGATGATATCAGATTTTCTGCAATTTTTGCACAGACATCCCCTTCTTCGCGTTCGCATCCTTCAGCACGCGTTCTCGATGTTTCCAGGTCCCCTTCTTCGCGTTCGTATCACAATCCTCGCAAACGCGTAAGCCAATTCAGGGCCCCAGTATTTCCCTTCTTCACGTTCGCGTTATGGCCTTCGCGATCGCAATGGTTTGCTGTTTCCTCCATCGCGTTCGCGTCCCTTGATACGCGTTTGCGTAGGCAAATCTTGGACCCCCAGCATTTTTCCTCTACGCGTTCGCGTACCTCCACGCGATCGCGATGACTTGCCCAGCTTACCCTTTATGAACGCGGCCCCTTTCCCGCGAACGTGAAGGTCAAAATCACCCTGTGATTTTTAAAGTTCAAAATAGAACCATTACGGGATTATTCCCATTCTTTCATAAAACTTGTCTTCCCCAAGCTCTAGGGGCGATTTTTGAAGCTCTTCTTCACCAAAGTCTTTGGGTAAGTAATTTCCCACCTAATTCCTTTACTCTTTTTCATTAATTACTGAAATCCTAGACCTAAATCATGAAATCAAAGTAAAAATTAAGGGTTTTGGGTAGAGTTAAGGTTTTGAGAATTTTGGGTGATTCAACCTCAATTTGGGGTCGAATCTTAAAACAAATTGCATATTTGAACTCATGGGGTTATGGGTGATTGGGTTTTGGTTCGAGACTCGTGTTTGGACCATGTGGGCCCAGTGTCGAATTTTGGTATTTTTGGAAAAATATTAGGAAATTCATATCTAGGCTATGAGATGTTGCCATTGAGTCCTTATTGATATTATTGAATTAATTATGCCTAGATATCATTGTTTCGGAGTCAGATTGTAGAGGAAAGGCGGTATTTGAGGATTGATTGCTATTTTTTGGACCGAGGTAAGTCTTTGATCTAACTTTGGCTTGAGGGAATATGATTAGGGTGTTGTTTTCTAATTGCTACATGTTGAGTACGGTGTATAGGCATGGTGACGAGTATCTATACACCGGTGTCTAGCATGACCGTGAGTCCTTGTTTGTACTTATTCTGGTATTGTTATGACTCTTCCATGTTAATTGATGAATCCTATGCAATGTGAAGAGTATGAGGATTGGTTTTGAATTGTAAATTCTTTGGAGTGTTGGCTCGAACAATAAAAAGACTATTGGGTAAGAAATGAAGGAAACAGAAAGAAATATGATTAATCCCTTGCCGGGATGGTTTGAGAATATTGATTATCTCCCTTGCCGGGATGTAAAAATTATTGTTGTTTTTCCTTACCGGGACATTTCTTATTATTTGTTTATCCCCTCGCCCCGTTTGGTTGTGATTACTATTTGGGTGAGGAAGAATGATAATGCACGAAGGGTCATTCCGTGCCATGTTTTGATTATATTTGCACGAAGGGTCATTCCGTGCCATGTTTTGATTATATTTGCACGAAGGGTCATTCCGTGCCATGATTTGATTATATTTGCATGAAGGGTCATTCCGTGCCAAGTTTTGATTATATTTGCATGAAGGGTCATAACATGCCATGTTTTGATCATATTTGCACGAAGGGTCATTCCGTGCCATGTTTTGATTATTTATGCACGAAGGGACATTCCGTGCTCTGATTTGATTATAATTGCACGAAGGATTATTCCGTGCCATGATATGAGAGTTATGTGAGGGAAAACACGAAGGGTGATACCGTGCACTTTATTTGATTGCTTTTGGTGAGAATGAGGGTAAAAGCACGAAGGTTGATGCCGTGCAACTGTTGATTTTCCTGCTCTCATTAATTATTGTTATTGTCCTGTTTCTTACTTAAACTGTTGACTTTATATCTAGACTGTACTCCCCCATAGTATGCTCCCCTCCCTCTTAACTGTTTAATTTACGTATTCTTCCCCTTTATTGCATATATATATATATTGAACTGCACAGATTGATTTGGTAGTCCTGTCTAGCTTCGTCACTACTTCGCCGGGGTTAGGCCAGGCACTTACCAGCACATGGGGTCGGTTGTGCTGATGCTACACGTCTGTGCTCTTTTGCACATATCATGGTATGGACCACAACAGTAGGATATTGATCGGGAGCTGACTTCAGTCCAGGGACTTACGAGGTAGCCTAGCTGGCGTTCGCAGGCCGAAGTCCCCTTCCATGTTTTCAGTTCGTTTTCATTGTACCGAGACAGACATTTATATATTTTCTATTCAGACTTGTTTGTAGCACTCTTTAGTAGGTCGTGAGGTAGTGACACCAGTCTTGGATAGAGAAATATTAAACTTCCGCATTTTGGGCTTTCAGTTATATATGTTTTAAAGACTTCCGCTTTTAGTTAAATGACTCGTTAATATTATTATTGTTGGGTTGTTATCGAAAAATGTTTAAATGCTTGGCTTGCCTAGCTCCGACAGTAGGCGCCATCACGACTCTCGATGGTGGAAAATCCGGGTCGTGACATCCTAGCAACCTTATATCTCTCACTGTTCGCTCTATTCTCCTCCTCCCCACTACTCCCTACTAACCGTAGGTAAGCCGCCTTCTTCGCTTCCACTTTACCTTGGACAACCGCATTCCACCACCAGTCTCCTTCGTGACGACCGGTGCTTCCCGAAGATGTCCCTAACATATATTGTTGATAATTGAATCAAATAGTGTTGAATAATTTAAGGACCTCAATTAAAAATATTTTTTTTAAACATGAAATGAATTCTTACACTTAACAAAAGAAAACTACAATCAAACTAGAATATAAAGGTAAAAGAGTGTACTAAAAGTGCAAAAGATTAACATTCACCATAAATTTTTTGAAACTTTGTATATATATATATATATATATATATATATATATTGGTGTAATAATAAATTTGAAATAACTACTTCTATAGTCAGTTTGTGTTTTGGATTTTTTCGGTTATTTTTTAACTAAAACCAAAACCAAACCAAATTTGATCAGTTTTTAAAATTTAAAACTAAAACCAAACCAAATAAAAAAGTATCGATTTTTTTATCGGTTTGATTTGGTTTTCGGTTTGGTTCTTTTTGAACACCCCTGAGTGTAGTAGACTAGTAGTCCTAAGCCTAGAGATGCTTACCAAAATGGATAAAAATAAATTTGTCTCAAAGACGCACACATACATTTTTCCTAAGTTTCTAAAAAAGCTATTGATCATATATTCAAGTTAAAACACGTTTACCTTCTCATTGCCTAGTTAGCAGCATTAACTGTAATGTTTAAAAGAACAAGATTTTTTCATTTGCTTTTCTAATTCCGATAATTCCGGATAGAGAAAAGTGAGATCCCTTAGTTATTGACAATTATAAGATTAGTTTTTGGTCTAACTTTATTAGGGTCGTTCAATGCAACTTTGGGCAGATTTTTATTGAATGAAGACATATATTTCTTTACTGCTAGAACGTGAAATTCACTAGATAGGAGGGGTTGTTCTTTAATCAGACCAAGAACAAAAAACTCATAGCGACAGAGGCAATTTAACAATAAGTTATAAGATATTGGAAAGAAAATTTAAGACTTGACTGAAATAGTTAAAATATCCAATTATGAATAGACTAATCTCAGTGTGGCATTAATCAAGAATTATTTCTCAATCTTGCCATATTCCTACACTTGGGGTTTATACTTTTCTTACTCATATATACACTATTATCAATGTACCAAGTATGGAATTTTTAGTGTTCATGCATTTGTAAAATATGCAATACCTAAAAAAAATATATATTTTGTCGGCTATTATTTTTGGGAGTGACTAAAAATATACATCTCTCTTAAAAGAAAAAAAAATATAGCTAAATTATGGTTAAGTACTAAAAATTAATATGCAGTGTAAATATTATGCATTCGTTGATTTAGTGTGAACACTAATGCTAATTAAAAGTATTTGCTTTCATTATTTTAAAAAGACAGGACTAGCTCGAAGAAGACTGAGATCTTGATGACGATAATACACCAGCATATTAATGCTTCCACCATTAATTTAGTCACCGCAAGTTGAAAATCTTGACAAAGTAGACTTGAAGCTAACTTTATTTATAATAAAAAATAAAAAATAACTCAATTTTTAACAATTAACCGACTGAATAAAATAAAATGAAAGGAAAAGAAAAACGCCCCATGGAGACCTCATATTCAGAAGGAGATACTTGACTCAAACATTATTTATTATTAATCTCTGAGGCGTGATGCATATACAATAATATATCTAAGTTAATATTTATTTATATAAATATTTGATAGGTCAAACATCAAGAAAGGATATATCTAAAGATTCAACGATTGTTGGGATACCAATCGGATATAAAATCACAAAGTGGAGAACGAAAAATGAGTATCCTGTTATAAATATATATATTATGGATGTTCATTTACTACTCCGTTGTAAATAAGCTTCCTGAAGAATCTTATCATTTGGGTACTCCGTTATGAATAAGTATTAGCCCCGACAGAAGATTATCTATATGTGGTACAATAGCAGCTTACAAGCAACTTACAAGAAGCTTACACAGCAGCTTGCAGTAGCAGCTTACAAGAAGCTTACACAACATCTTGCAGTAGCAGCTTACACAGCAGCTTGCAGTAGCAACTTACAAGCAGCTTACACAGCAGCTTGCAGTAGTAGCTTGCACAGCAGCTTGCAGTAGCAGCTTACACAACAGCTTCCTTTCTTCTATAAATAGAGGAGATTTCAATTCATTACGTACATGAGTTTGAAGTTGAATAATAAATCTCTCTCTCTCTACTTGTCTTTGATTTCTTTACTTTAAAGTCTTTATTTTATAACATATTATCAGCACGAGACTCTACCCGTACTTACTTTGAACTTAACTTTCAATTTCAGGAATATCAAGTAATTTAAAGGCATGATATCCTTTTTTTAATGCATCGGTTGAGAGTAGGAGATGAATATTGTCACACCTCCTTTCGGCGCTACCCGCGAGGGCGCGAGAGAGTTTTTCCAATTAAAGGACAATCGAAACGGGAT
>MU720729.1:13654-45153 GCA_026770625.1 Nicotiana glauca
CGTCCCGTTTGGAGAATGACCCCTTATGGCACGGCTTAGTCAGTTATTCTCGCAGTTCAGATAAGATTCGGACCGGGTTGGGTTAGGTCTCTGAAAGCATGGTTCTTGCCTCCCTCCCCCCTTTGAGCTCGTCCATTCGTTGGGTGATCCCTTGCTCTCACGTTCGAGTGTTTGCTCGTCGTTTAGGCTCATGAGTGAGATTTCTGCTCATTGCAGTCACCTCCGGGGTTCTTCGCACCTGGATAGTACCAGGACCCTTGTGCGAAAAGACTTAGGTAGCCAATAAAAATTTTTCTCAAAAGAAAATATTACTTTAAGTGGCCAATGATCAATTTGGATTACTTTAATATATTATTAATATTTAAACTACTCTCCAATATAGATAAAGATCACTTTTAAATACACAAAAAAATTGACCAGTAGCTAATTTCAAGAATTTTAAAAAATTTATGGACTGTAATGATGAAATCAACAAATGATGTTAATCCTACATTAAAAAACCTCAGCATATAAACTTATTAAAATAATCCCTGTATCTGAGGAAAATGAAAGAAAGGTTTAAGAAAATATTCATGTAACTTTAAAATAGAAGAGCAAGAGATATAGAGAATTTGTATTTCAATTACGAGATTCCTCGTCAAATATCAACATTTTTATATGCTCTAAGCAAATAGAAGTTGTTTACATGATTAATCGACTATGCCACGAAAAAATATTTAAGAATTTAAAGAAAGAAAAAAATTAAAACTTGAAGGGTCGGCCCGCCCTAGCCCGCGGCTCTCTTAGGGTTGGGTTGGGTTGACAATTTTAAGGCCCATTAATATAGCGGGCCGGTCTATCCTAGCCTGCCAAATTTAAAAGCCACGAGACTTGAGTTGAGAATGGCCCCACGTGAAAGCACTTGTTATCTTGATATCAGCTACTTGTTGTGCTTAACTTTTAGAAAGGCTAAGGAACAGAAGTTAAGCTTATCATACTTACTAACCAATCTCTATCTAATTGCCGCTAATGTCTCATTCCACAAAATTTGAATTTGGATGGACCCATACACATAGATTCAAAGGCAGTCTCGTCTTCATTTTTTTTTTTTGGTTTGTTATCGAGGTTCCTATTCCATGTAGCTGCTCCTTTTTTTTTTTTTTTTCTTTCTATTTTATGCACACAAATAAAAGGCAGTCCAGTGTACTAATCTTCGTCTATGTGCAGGGTCCGGAGAAGAATCGGACCATAACAGTCTATTATACGCAGTCTGCCTTGTATTTCTGCAAGAGGTTGTTTCCACGATTCGAACCCGACCTCTTGGTCACATGGCAGTATCTTTACCGGTTACGCATATAAATGATCTATATATTTTTTTCAATCATGTATGTGATTTGCTATAAAAAATTTAAGGATAAAAGCTGAGCATCATTTATCTCTTTTGTTCTGTACAAACAAGAATATTGCTAAGTAATTTGCAAAGCCTCTTTAATGGTCTGAATCAATTTATTTGTGTGGAATATATGACTTGCTTGATTATCTTGTCTTAGTCAAGGGCCATCAATTTCTTTGTGTGGAATATTAGACTTGCTTGATTATCTTGTCTTAGTCAAGGGAAATCAGTTTCTGTGTGTGGAATTTTAGACTTGCTTGATTATCTTGTCTTAGTCAAGGGAAATCAATTTCTGTGTGTGGAATTTTAGACTTGCTTGATTATCTTGTCTTAGTCAAGGGCCATCAATTTCTTTGTGTGGAATATTACACTTGCTTGACATGGTTGAAAGCGTTGGTTGAGGTGGGTTGTTTTGTTGAGCCTACAGAGTATGATCACTACTTGCACTAGATGGTTTTATTTTTCCTAATGCCCCAGACTATGATCACTACTTGCACTAGATGGTTTTATTTTTCCTGATGCCCCAGACTTTTGTCTTTGGCAATTGTGAGTGTGACATGTGATACGCCTAGTTGACCACCAATTTGGAGGTAATTGGGACAATAACTGAAAGGATATAGCAAGAGCTCTGGTGATCTGCTTTGCTTATGGTCTGCTGTTACTGGAGAAATTTCCAGCCAAATGTAAAGCAATCATGGACATGTGTTGACTATGCTCTTAAATTGATAAGTAGTCATGGCTGGTCAATGAACTATTTGTCTTTGAGCTTTTGGCCTGCACCATGGAAATGCCAAAACCATATGAAGCACTCAAGGATCATTTCCCGGTGGTTATGGGGCTCCATCAAGGATCTGCGATTAGCCCTCTCTTGTTTGCCTTGGTGATGGATTGCTCTAACCCAACATATTCAAGGGGATGTGCCTTGGTGTATGCTATTTGCTGATGATATAGTCTTGATAGACGAGACGAGGGTCGGTGTTAACGAGAGGTTAGAGGTATGGAGACAGACCCTCGAGTCGAAGGGTTTCAAACTTAGCAGGTCAAAGACAGAATACTTGGAGTGCAAGTTTAGCGCCGAGCCGAGCGAAGTAGGCAGGGACGTGATGATTGGATCTCAGGTCATCGCTAAGAGGGACAGTTTCAGATATCTTGGGTCGGTGATTCAGGGGACGGAGAGATAGACGGGGACGTCACTCACCATATAGGGGCGGGGTGGTCGAAGTGGAGGCTTGTTTCATGGGTCTTGTGTGACAAGAAAGTGCCACAGAAACTCAAGGGGAAGTTTTATAGAGCTGTGGTTAGACCTGCCATGTTGTATGGGGCGGAGTGCTGGCCGGTGAAGAACTCTCATGTTCAGAGAATGAAGGTTGCGGAGATGAGGATGCTCAGGTGGATGTGCGGGCTCACAAGGTTAGATAAGATTAAGAATGAAGTTCTTCGGGAGAAGGTGGGGGTGGCCCCAGTGGATGAGAAGATGCGAGAGGCGAGACTCAGGTGGTTCGGGCATGTGCGGAGGAGAAGCCCTGATGCCCCGGTGAGGAGTTGTGAGCGGCTGGCGATGCTCGGCGTGAGTCGAGTCAGAGGGAGGCCTAAGAGGTATTGGGGAGAGGTAATTAGGCAGGACATGGCTAGGATGCGGATTTCCGAGGACATGACCCTTGATAGGAAAGTCTGGAGATCTAGTATCAGGGTTGCAGGATAGGAGCTTTTAGGATCCTTCGGACTCCTTCCCGGGCTGGGTGGGGTTTGGTAGGGCTCCCCATAGATGATTTGTTATTGGATTGTGTCCCCTTATGATAGTTACTATTTGATATTATTGCATGCTATTTTATTTACGGTTCTTATAGTTATTTTGTTTAGATAATTATTTATGTGATCTCTGTTGGATTACTAATGTCCTTTTGTTTTTGTTTTTGTTTTTGTTTTTCCTTTCCTTCCCTGAGCCGAGGGTCGATTGGAAACAGCCTCTCTGCCCTTTCGGGTAGGGGTAAGGCCTGTCTACATATTACCCTCCCCAGACCCCACTTTGTGGGACTATACTGGATAGTTGTTGTTGTTGTATATGAAGCACTCAAGGAGTTCGTCTTCTCGGAGAAGAGTAGCAGAACAAGGCTGCTTTATAAATCTACTTCTGCTCTAATTGCTCTTTGGACTGAGGCAGGCTTAAATGGAACGACAACGACAAGTAAAGATTTATATAGCCGGCCCAACTTGTTTGGGATCAAGGCATAGTTGTAATTGTTGTTGCAAGGTGTCTTGATCCACACCTCACTGTATTTGGCATTTAACAACCACGCCTATTACCAACATAAAAAATTCAGAATCACGATGATGGTCTGAGTCCGATATTACTGGCTTTTCATGTACTTGTAACTTCAATCTTGATTCAGCTTTTCGTATATTGCTTATGAGGTCTTTCAGTGTCAGGTGGCAGATTTTGTTAAATTCGTTGTTTTCATTTATATGAGGACGTACAAGTATATAATTCAGCATAAGTTCAACTGAGAAAAATCCTTACCTGCCTGAAGATGAAGGCCAGGAGATATTTTGTGTGAAAAGGGAATTGTAGAAAATATCCAGAATAAGAACTTTGACATCTCTTCCATGAGCTGAAAGCTCAATTATAAAGCTTGATTGTTTCCATTGTATGGCTCTTTGACACTTAAGAAAGTTACTCTGCTCTAAAGGTGCACTGTTTTCTGCTAGTAGTTGGAAGCTGGCACTCAAATTGTTCTTAAGATACATACATATCATCCAAAGAAGTACATATATAACCAAAAAAGACAATGACTTTCATCTTAAAACTTATAAAGCACAGAAGGCAGGCGAGGCATAATTAACACTTCTATAGGATTTACTTTGCGCATTGTCATCCCTAACCCTTCTTTCATATCCAACGGTTCGTTCAATGGTGTACTAAAATCAAAACCTTGGAGTAAATGAGCTATTGCAAGGTGTGTCACTTCAGTTGCATAGGTGACCCCTGGACAAGATCGTCTTCCAGAGCCAAACGGGATGAACTCATATTGTTGACCGCGAACATCAAAACCTACTTGACTAGTCAAGAATCTATCTGGATCAAATGTATCAGGATCTGACCAAATCTTAGGATCTCGTTGTAGTTTCATAGCATTGACCCACAATCTTGTACCCTTGGGAATGTGGTATCCATTTACAATGCAGTCTTCAACAGATTCATGGGGTACTAACAAAGGTGCTGGTGGATATAATCGCAGTGTTTCTTTAATAACAGCTTGGAAGTAAACCAAATTCTTGATGTCACTCTCTTCTACCCATCTGTTTCTGCCAACTTTTGTGTCTAGCTCTTCTTGGACTTTCTTCATGACATCCCTATGGTTTAATAATGTTGCCATTACCCAATTCAAGTGAATAGCAGTTGTGTCTGAAGCATCCAATACCATACTCTGGTAGAAACAACAATTTAAGAAAAACAAAGATCAGAAAATCTTTTTTACCAAAGCAATAGATAACTTCTAGTTACCATCAAAGCAATATACTGGTATCCTGCTAAATTGTTGCACAATTCAATTCAGAACATAGAGTCTCTTGGAAGTGATGAAAAGGCCACCATTAGAATTGTTGTATCACGAGTTAAAATTCAATAGTCAAATCGGTGGATAATGGGCCCGCCCCTTTAGCCTTCTCAACTTAAATGACAGGTCTAGTCTATCGTAGGGTTCGAACCCAGGGCCCTGATGTGCACCTAACCCACACGTCACCAGTTATGCTCTTACCATTAGACCACACATCACAAATCATAGCACGTTATTACTCTATTTTCTATGTTACCATACATATCATATATTTGATATAAAGAGTTAACCCTTGTTGTAACTTAATATGATACTGTAAAATTCTTTCCACAAACATAAATACATATGAGTGTAAAATAAGCAAATTTCAAGAAAAGGAATGCATATATAGCAGCAGGAAACAGCACTCACCAGAGCTGTAGCTTTAATGGTGGTTTCTCTAGTATAACTATCAGCAAAATCTTCATTGCTCATCATAGAAAGCATCACATCAATAAAATCCTGTTCATTTCCAGCAACAACATCAACTCCTTCTCTCTTCTTCACATGTTCATCCAACCAATTTTGTAAAACACAATCAATATCTTTAAATGTCCTTTTCATGAATTTAACATGCCCTTGAAAATCAATCCATTTGAATAAAGGAATAGGAAATGCATCCCATAATACAAACTCCATTGAAATATACATAAAATCTTTTAAAGCTTTCTTAAATCTTTCAGCTTCGTCTTCTTCTTCTTCATCTTCTGCTTTCTCATTAAGCCTTCCATAGCTTTTTCCGGCTATCATTTTCACTATCAAGCTCAATGTCAACTTTTCTATCCAATTTGTAAGATTTAGTTTCACCGGCGCAGAATCTCCGGTCACCGAAAAATGCAAATTATCTCCGGTGACTGGTGATTGATATCCGGTGACCGGAAAATGATCTCCGACGACTGGAAATAAAGAGAAAAGCTCTTTTATACAAGTTTGAACTTCAGAAACCCTAACAATTTTCAATTTTTCTAATTTACTACTAGAGAGAACTTCCTGAAGAACAATTTTTCGAATTTTTCTCCAATAAGGACCATAACTGGCGAGAAAAAGCATAGCGTTATTGTAACCGATGTACTCGCCGGATAAAGACGCCGGCCTGGCGGCGAACGCTTTATCGTTAGTATTCAAGCAATCCCTGACGGCATCGTAACTGCTAACGACTAATATACGAGGTAACCCTAACCGGAAAGTGAAAACAGGACCGTATTTTTCAGCTAAAGTAGCTAATTTTCGAGATAAAGGAACATCGTCGGCGCCGGAAAATTGGAGGAGGTGGCCGATCACAGGCCAACCACCGGAGATTTCCGGCGGTAAGGGGTTTAGAGGTTTTGAAAGTTTGAAATATTTTGTTTTCCATATGAAAATGGAGAAAAATGCAAAAACTAAGAGAGCTAAAATTGCATAAAAATGAGAAAAAAGATTATCTTCCATTTTTTCCAACTAATTTTCAAGAATCTAAGGTTTATTAGATGTGTTTTTTAGATAATACAAGGATGTACTTTTATATCATTGAGACTCTAATAATTTATTTTATATATATATATATATATATATATATATATATATATATATGGGTGTGCATAGACCGTTGATACTTGTATTATGATAGATTACTTATAACACATTTCCTTGGATTGCGACCTTCCCGATCTCGCAACACGGAATACTTTGTGCATCGCACTGCCCTTTATTTTTCTGGGTATCAATTTTGATTTTTGACTAAAGTTTAAATTTACTTTATTTTGGAGCTCGGGGTCAAGGGAAAAAACGAGGTTTTTCTTTTCTTGTGGCATAATAAGATTAGACCAAAAGTCTTACCTATAATAAATTATTTAATTTCGAATAATACACGTACAAATTTGATACCTTCTTAAATAAAAGGATTTGGATCCCTGTACTAATAATTCATATAAGGCTTTCAAGAATCATAAGTAGGGGTGTACATGGACCGGGTTGGTTCGGATTTTATCAAAACCAAACCAAACCAAATATATCGGGTTGGATTGGTTCGGTTTTGTCGGATTTTTCGGGTTTTCGGGTTTTTTGTTACTTACATATTATTTCAATCTTACTTTGTTAAATATTTGATACGTACACATCTATTTAGTAAAAATATAAAAAGTTGGCACACATATTATCAATTAAAATATTCTTATGCGAGAATTCCATTAGTTAGCATATAATAATTATTTTTTTAGTTGTCTGACAATAATTTTTCGTTGATATACACTTTCAGGTTATCCGAATTTAGTAATTAAACATAAAAATCAATATCATACCTAAATATTAATAACAACTTCACATTCGAAAAAGATATAAGAATTTAATACATCTTAACATATGATATGAATATGTAAGAACAAAGAGATAGAAGAATTTTAGTAACACTTGATAAAAAACTGATCATACAATCCATTATTTAAGGTCAATAAATATGGAACACTTCATAAGTTCATATTCTATTAAAATTTGTATCCTGCAAGAGAATCCCAAATATTTCTAGACAGTTTTTAAAGAAAATTTTATATAAAATCTTAAATAATATATATAAAAATTATATATTTATATGTCGGGTTGGTTCGGATTTTTTTATTCAATACCAAACCAAATCAAACCAAACCGAGTCGGGTTTTTTAATCGGTTTGGTTTGATTTTTCGGTTTGGTGCGGTTTTTCGGTTCGGTTTGTACACCCCTAATCATAAGTAGTAAATTAATTGATTGATATATAAAAGTATAGAGCTAAGCTAATAGCAGAATAAGATTGATAAATTATCCCTTTGGGAACAAGATCCAAAGTAAAGAGAGACAAGAATGCAATTTTTTTTTTGTCATCCAAGACCATAATAGTAATTCTTTTATTTATTTATTATTATCTCGAAGAGACACTAATATAATTTAACAAAGGACAAATTTGCTGAACTTATTTTTGCACGTTGTAATTACTTATTTAATTAGGATGAGTTCATTCTATATGAAAGTAGGTAGCACAATACTAGGAGCATTGAGTCATATAATAGAGAGACAAAAAAAGATAAGATTTATTAGTCACTTATAATATGGTTAGAATAGATAATATTTATTAGTCTGGTATTTTTTTTGGAACTCTTATTATCTCGAATTCGCAACCTGTAAGGTTCAAAAGGAGGAAGCGTTAATAATTTTTTTTTCATTTCCATGGTTCGATCTCTAATTAGTAGTGTAGAAATCTGATCTATTTCATCATAATTCTTGATATTACTCTCTATTGGACTTGAAATGGATACTCCCTTAAAAGTCTTAACACAAATAGTTTAAACTAATCTTATAATTTGTGAAAGCAGGAGTCTAGTTTGTGCCGGCCTTATTTTATAATACAATTTATATAACATACATACACGAAATTCAATGCACTAATGGTGCAAAATATATGTACAATTATATCTTTAAATAGTCTTGCAGCTAGTTATATTTAATCAATATAGATTAATAAGTAATTAGAATTTCTTAATAGTGCAAAAATTATATAGTAGCCCCACCAAATGCGCACACCCAATTTGACCCGAGACAATAGAAAAAAACAACAAAAGGTGGATTCAAATGCACGGCACATTTTTTCAAAGTGATAAGACTTTAGATTTTTATTTTTATTTTCTCGTTTGGTGTTTGGTATTTGTATTAGAGCTCCAAACTAATTTGAATTCACGGCGCATACATTAATTAAAGGGGTTAAACGGCCCTAACACGTTGTACATAATTTTTTTCATATCCAAAATTTAAACGTAAGACTTCTGATTAAGGATAGAGAGTCTTATTTATTTTCATTGCAGCCTTTTGGTGGTGATAGATTTTAGAATTTACTATATGTCGTTTTGTTTTGTTTTGTTTTATCCAAATTAATTTATGGTTGAAGCACTGACATTGATTATGTAAACCAATTTGCAAGTCCAGAGAGTTATAAAAGACTAATTGGCGTTTTCTTCGTGGATATATTTTAAAAATCTTGCATTTTATTTTCTCCTAAAACATTTGTTTAAGTTCTCTGTTCAAAAATTTTAAAAATTACAAAAAAAGTTATTTTTCTTCAGAGAAGTTGACTTTTCAAAAAATTTTAAGGTGTTTTTTAAAGAATATATGGCAAAGCACCTCAACTTCAAGGCAATTGATACCGTCAAGTGTTGTAATGGAATAGTCTTTGATCTGAATCTCGAGTTTGAGCTCCGAGAATGAAAAAAATTATGTACAACGTGTTAGNAGAAACTGATTAAGTCAAGAACTCCTGTAACTCCAAATCCTTGCAAAGATAAATAAATCTACTAGGTAATGACTAATCTTTTGTATATAAATTGTTTATACTTGTATAAAAGTATGAACAAAAGGGACTCTGATTGCCAAAAAACATTGCAATAGGGAGAAATGTCCTTAGTACATTAGACACTGGCAATGACATAGGAGCTTAGCCATCTAGCTTTAAACAATACAACCCAATAATCTGTAACTACTCTAATGTAGAAAAATAACAATTAAGATAATTGAAAATATTAATATAGTTTATCATGTAATATGCCTGTTTCATCAATGGTTAAGTCACAAAATCCCAGTGCAACAAACTTTCTTGCTATCGTTGGTGTCTACTTCTTCGATGCTCTTTGTATTGTACTCGTCGAACTCCTTCAACTGCTCAACGAAAAACCAAGAAGACATTTTAGTCTTGAATCAAGAATGTAATCCTCAACTTTCGAGAAGAAAATCATTTTCTCCACATGCAAAAGATGTACTTATCCAAACTAGGTTGTTATAGAGAGATTTGACTGTATATTGACATTTAAACGATACTAAACAAGTTGTTCCCTGACTTCAAGGATAGACTAAAACCTCAATCTATTGACAGAATTACAATCAGAAACAAATAATATGATTCTCATTATAACTATTTACCTGTTATACAGAACTGCTCCTCATTAACTGCCTGCTACTTCTTTTTACTCTTTGACTCTAATGTGTTAGCTGAATATGCCTTAAGCCTTGTTGTAGATAGTTTATACTCAGCTTTTTTCTTTCGCCACCTACTTCGCCTCGATTGTTTGCTTGTACCACCAGCAAATTTTTCTTAGTTATCAAACTTAGGCTTCTTTTCAGCTTTTGGCACATCTGATATTTCTCCTTTATGTGTCTTTTTCACTTGATGAGTTTTACAAAGGGGTACTTTCCATTCCTTTTCTCTATAAGGTGCTAACTTCTTCAAAGAAACATACTGGTTTAACTCCTT
Source organism: Nicotiana glauca (assembly GCA_026770625.1). Taxonomy (NCBI): domain Eukaryota; kingdom Viridiplantae; phylum Streptophyta; class Magnoliopsida; order Solanales; family Solanaceae; genus Nicotiana; species Nicotiana glauca. The sequence goes on from MU720729.1 coordinate 23,863, forward strand.
ATCCTCAATTGTTAACATCTCCTCTGGTGTTAGCCCAAATCTCTCGCCTTAACCGGCCTATACTTGAATCTTGTCTTCAAGTCACTAATAGTATCCTCATAGTCCAACTTGTAATACCCTTCCATTAGCTGTTCTTTGACTATCTTCATTCCTGTACTAGGCCGCTTCCTCTTCTTCTTCGTCCGCTTACCTTCTTCAGCCACATCATCATCATCACGAGGTTCGTCCACATTGTATCTAAGTAATTCATCTTCCTTGTCAAATTCTGGCTTCTCAAGTTCAGCATCATCTTCATCCTTATCACTTCCAAATTCAGGATCCATATCATTTGCCTCATAGTAGTCATCGTCGAAAGCCTTGTTCATCTTTCTGTCATGATCATCCGGATCAAATTCCTCCTGCAAATCATCGACATCAAACAAGCATACCTCGGCCTCTCCTATCCCCGCAGTCTCCTTAATCTTCTCAAGCTTCTCCCTCATCTCTTTCTTCTGCAAGTTCTTTAACCGTTTCAACTCCTCTTTTCTCTCCTCTTCTGCTTGAACCATCTTCTCTTCCTTTCTCTCCCTCTGCAACTTCCTCGCGTTCGCCTTCTTTCTCACCGATCCCTCCACTTTCCTCGAATGTCCCCACACTCGATCACCCCCATTTTCCTCAAATCTAAAATTAAAATCTCTCTCGTAATCCTCTTGCCTCTCAATCTCCTCCTCATCCTCCGAAAACTCCACCTCCTCCACATCATCTCTTTTACATTTCTTATCATCCCTCCACATCTGGTTCCCCAAATAATCCTTTAAAAATTTGTCATACTCCCCAAAAACCTCATCCCATTTCTTAGCAAACTCCGTAGGGACCTCCGCGTCATCACCTAACTCATCCCCTCTTTTCTCATTTACTTTCAACTTAAACAAGTCCTCCTCATCCTCCTTATCAGCATTCAAAAATTCCTTTCTCAAATCCTCTTGCTCCTCAAAATATGTCTTGACTTTCTTCTCATCTTCTTCTTCGTCGTCTTCTTTATCTCCAAACTCCGGACCCTCCTCCATCAATTCAAATACTCCTCCTCTTCTTCTTCTTCTTCTTCGTCGTCCTCAGAGGAGCCTTCGTTGTCAGAGTCATCGACGAGGTCTTTTTTCTTCAGCTCTTCCAGCCTTTGCAAGTCCTCTCTCTTCTTATTATGCTCGTATCGACGGGCAAATTCCTCATTGATCTCGATCTTGTCCAACTTCTCAATGTCATCATCATCACCCTCGAATAGCTTCAACCCCATATTTCATTAGTGTTTACAAAGAGCTTCAAAATAACAACCTTCACCAAACTAACAGCTTTCACAAGAAAACTACAGAAACTGAAAGTTCACTATTTTGCCTGGAATTCAACATATAAACAGACAGTTAACATTAACATATAATGAAACCTATCATTTGTTGCATAAAGAAAAACAAATATACTAAAAAAATGCCAATTTGAATCAACAATATAGTTTAAAAGCTCACATTTTTATTCAGATTAAACTCATAACCATCAAGTCTTTGGACCATATGAGAAATAATAGGGAAGAGCATGTGAGAGCAAACACCAAGATAGGGGTGACAAAATGGTTCAAAGAAAACAGTTAAACGCCCGTTTGCCACTCCTACACCAAGAGGAAAAAAGAATCAGATTTTTATTCAGTTTAATCACATTTCTCTCTTTTCACCCTTTATATATATCTGAATTCTATGTTGCTCGGACTCTTCCAAAATACTTATGGGTGCGTATCGGATCCTCCAGAAGTAATGCATTGGATCCGAACGGGTACGACAACATATTTTGAGAGTCCGCACAACATAGACTGAATTAGCGTGTGTGTGTGTGTGTGTGTGTGTTATGGAGGGGTAGATTCACATTACTGTCTTCTCATAGACTTCTTTGTAGCAAGTTTCAGAATTTCATACTGTCATGTTTCGCATAAAAATCAACAAATATACTAAAGAATGTGAAATAGAATCAATAATACAGTAAAGCAAATCACATTTGTATTCAGTTTAATCTTATAACCAAAGCCAAGTCTTTGAACCATATGAAAAGAAGATCACATTTTTATTCAGTTATAATCACAATTCTCTCTTTTCAACCTTTTTATATGACTCTATGAGTGTGTGTGTGTGTTTTGGAGGGTAGATGCAAAGTAATGTCTTGTCAGATTCTTTTTTTTGTAGCAGCTTTCATAAATTCAGACTCTTTCTTCCATACAATTTACATAATCAAGTTAAACAAGCACAATAAAAGGTTCTTTTCTGGAAATTGTACAAAGAAAACAAAATATTATGCAAATTGCAATTTTTTCAGGAGGCGGAAACTGTAGAGACTCAAATATTTTCGAATAAAATTGAGAGAAAGCCTGTGTATATTATACCTGTGTAGTTGAATTGCGCAGTCGACAGTGTTGTGGTAGTAGTAGGGCACATATATACCATCTCTCCACCTTGTAAAAATAGTACACGCTAACCATTTTTTGGATTGCTTATTTAAAAATAGCCTGCGTTTATACAGTTATTGGAAAACAACCACTATTTTACTGCAACACAGAAAATTCCAGCATAATATATCGGAGATCGGTGCACTGTATGAAATTCTAGCATATTACGCCGGAACTCCAACACGCGGAAAGTTCTAGTATATTATGATGGACCGTTATATTATACTGGAACTCCAATATAATATATTGGAGTTCCATTATACTTATGCTGGAACTCCAGTATCTTATACTGGAATATTTTTCCGAATTTTTAACAGCGTTTTCGTTTAGATTTATCTTTACATGAAAAGTGGCTAAATTTTGATTACTTTTGAAACTGTGGTTATTTTTGAATGACCACTTGTAAATCTGACTATTTTTTTATTTTCCCCCCCTCCCTCCCACACACACACCTTTAGTTAGAGTAGATCTCGGGTTTAGAGCAACCCGGTGCACGAGACATCTGTATTTATGTAAGATACGAGAAAAAGATCGCACTCTAACGGAGATATGATTTAAATAGCCTACCATAATACAAATATTAATGACTGTCTTCACGGCTCGAAACCGTAACCTATAGGTCACACGAAGATAACTTTACCGATACTCTTGGGTTTCAGCTCTATTTTTTTTTTTTAAGTAAAATATATACAAAGATATCTAAAGTTGTCAAAATTTTACAGCTAAACACTTTAATTATGCTTTGTTCCGATTGAACATCTATAATAGATTCAAAGTGTATCAATTAAACACATTACGTACTACTTAAAAATACCCAAGCTCGTGTCTATTAGTGTGAAAGATTAACCTAAGAAAAAAGTAGTATGAAAAATTGTCTAGGAGAAGTGTGAAAATGACATGTTCCAAGTGTAAATAATGATTTAATTTGCTAATTATTACATAAATGTCTGTAGGAGGCGTAATCCAAGGCGCAAATACCAAATATGGGGTGACAAACAAAAAAAAGAGGTATTAATAGACTTGCCATATTGAGTATATAAGCAAAATTGTTATATAACAATTAATTCTAAATTACATTTAGATGAAATACTTCAATCAAAAACAAAATAGCAAAATATTATTATCTCACATGTATCTTGAATTTTTTTTTCTTGATTCCTAATACCAAACAACAGCTAAAAGCAGTAGAACTGTTAGTTTTTTTCATTTATATTTAAAAAACTAAATTAACACTAGTATTATTTTTGTATAATCAATGTATATTTTGTAATATATTTTGTACACAATATTTTTGTGAATTATAAAAAAAAAAAACTAATACGGAACTAAAACATCAATATACAAAAGTTAAAATATCCAAAAAAAAATTATTTTGGTTTGATATTTCAAATTTTAAGTACAACTCTTCACATATTTTATTTTTTACAATTATTTAAAGTTTAGCTAAATTTTGACAAAATTCAGACCATTCCTTTTCCTCCTCCTCCTCTTTAGGTAGATTTAATTTCAAACCCGAAGGTCTGAAATTTGAATTTAAGCTTTAGCCCTTTTGAAACTTAGGAAAAAGTGACTAAATTTTAAATACTTTATAAATGCCATGCTTTAAATATCTGCCCTAAAAGTGGCTACTTTTGTCACTCGCCTTTCATCAACTGTCTACTAATTACAGACAGCCGACTGTCATTGTTTAGCACAGCACTATGCCTAAGCTTTTCCCCATTCGTCGTCCCTTAAAACTAGTTTCTGCTACTTCCTTCAAATCCTTCAATTCAACTCCATTTCTATACCAAGAACAGCAAATCACTACTACTACTACTACTAAAACCAACGAAAATCCCCCCACAAATTCCTCATACCAAAATGTCGAAGAACAACTTCGTAAACTCCGAATTCTACTCCAACAACATCGTACTGAAACGGCAAAGTCAATCTTGGCTACCCTTATTCACAAAAACTCAGTTTCACAGCTCTATACTCTTTTTTCACCTTCCCCTACAAAACCCATTTTTTCTAACTTGTTATTATCACTTTATTCAGGGTCAAAACTTATCAATGAAGCTAAAGAACTTTACTTTATGATAAGGGAAGATAAAAAATTTCCATCTTTACCAGCTTTTAATGTTTTTCTTGAATCTTTGAATAGTTTGAGACATTACAAAGTGACCCTTGAAGTTTTTGATGATGTAGTGAGTTGGGGTATAAGGGTTGATAGGTTTAGTTATGGTAAAGCTATTCAATCAGCTGTGAAATTGGGGGATTTAGGTAAAGCTTTGGAGTTGTTGAATTGTATGAGAAAGGATAAGTTGAGTTTAAATGAGTTTGTGTATAATGTAGTGATGGGCGGGTTGTGTAAAGAGAGGAGAGTTGGGGAAGCGCGGAAACTGTTTGATGAAATGCTTGAGAGAAAAGTGGCGCCTAGTAAGGTGACCTATAATATTCTTATGGATGGGTATTGTAAAACGGGGAAGTTGGAAGAGGCTTTTAAGTTGAGAGAAAAGATGAAGAATGATAATGTGGAGCCGAATATTGTGACGTTTAATACGTTGCTTACTGGGCTTTGTAAGTTGGGGAAGATGGAGGAGGCTAATTGTGTTGTGGAGGAAATGAAGGGTTATGGGTTTGTACCTGATGGGTTTACTTATGGTATACTTTTCGATGGGCATTCGCGACGTGATGATGTTAGTTCTTCATTGGCGTTGTATGAAGAAGCGGTTAAGAAAGGAGTGCAGATGAATGAGTACACGACTAGCGTTTTGTTGAATGGCTTGTGCAAGAAAGGGAAGACGGATAAGGCTGCAGAGATCTTGAAAAAGTTGATGGAAAATGGGCTTACTCCTACTGAGGTGTTGTTTAATACCATTTTAAGTGGCTATTGCAAAGAAGGCAGTATGGAGAAGGCTTATTCAACTATTGATGAAATGGAGATTTCTGAGGTGAAGCCAAGCTGCGTCACATTTAATACTCTGATCACGAAATTCTGTGAATTGGGCATGATGGATGACGCAAAAGAATGGTTAAGGAAAATGCTTGACAAGCCAGTTTCCCCTAATGTGCAGACATATAACATCTTAATTGATGGATACGGGCGCAAGCGGGAATTCACTAGGTGTTTTGAGATTCTTGAGGAGATGGAAGATAATGGATTGAAGCCTAATGTAATTACATATGGTTCGCTAATCAATTCGTTGTGCAAGGATGGTAGGCTTCTTGAAGCTGATGTAGTCCTAAATGATATGATCAGTAGAGGGGTTAAACCAAATGCACAGGTCTATAATATGCTTATAGATGGACATTGTATGAGAGGAACGATGAGTAATGCTTTTGTATGTTTCGAGAAGATGGTAGAAAGTGATATAGAAACAACACTGGTTACATACAATACTCTATTAAATGGGCTTTGCAAAAAGGGTATGATCAAAGAAGCCGAGGATTTGGTTGTGCATATTCTACTCAAAGGTTTAAATCCAGACGTTATCACATACAATTCTTTAATCTCTGTGTATTCAGATGCAGGGGACACTGAAAAATGTTTCCAAACGTATGAGAAGATGAAAGCCTCTGGCATAAGACCTACTATGAACACAATTCATCCTCTAATTAGAGTGTGCAAAAAGGAAAAAAATGGCCTGGTGGTAATCAACAAAATTGTTCAAGAAATGTCCCAGATGGATCTTTCTCCCGACCGAGTGGTATATAACGAGCTCATCCATTGCTATGCGCTGCATGGAGAGGTTCAAAAGGCACTTTCCATGCACATAGAGATGGTGGAACGAGGAATTCCTTCGGACAAGAAGACTTACAATAGCTTGGTTATGGTGCATTTGAAAGAGGGAAAATGTGATGAAGCCAAGAATCTTGTTGATCAGATGAAGGCTAACAATATTGTTCCCAATGATGAAACTTATAATATTCTGGTTGAAGGGCACTGCAAACTTAGAGATTTTTCTGCTGCATACATTTGGTACAGAGAGATGCTTGACAATGGTCTTCTCCCGGTAGCCAATATCTGTAACGAGCTAGTATCAGGCCTTAGAGAGGAAGGAAGATGGCAAGAGGCACAGATTATATGCTCAGAAATGAGTTCTAAAGGAATTGAAGAGTGCAACACGACTGAGGATCTTTCTGCTGTTGGGTTATCGTAGGACAAAGAAGACATTGTACTCCAGCTTTTCATTTAAAAGCATCGGCCGCAAATGAAAAGTGTGTAATATATTCAAGAATTTGTGTATTCTTGTTAATTTATTTCCTCATTGATATTCATTAACATATATATTCCCGATACTGGATGAGATGAATTTCATAGTTGTATTAGTTATTATTCCTGCCAAATTCAACCTTTTTGTTATCTTTCTGAAATATCTCTATTTTAGGTTCCCATTCATTTTCTTCCGAAATTAGTTTTGGATCTTGTGAAATTAATTGAAGTGTATACTAGATGTTTTATATGATAAGAAGAGAGAATCTCTGTCATGAAGAGGAAGGCAGAAGTTAGTTTCAGAAGTTATAGGAAAAATGGTGAAAATCATTAATACCCCTCACCCCACAAGCTGCAACTTATTTGTTGTTGTGACTGACAAAAGTTCATTTAGTATATTCGCAAGTCTGAAGCAGGACACAGTCATCTTACTCAAAACCAAGTGAATGCAACAGTGGCCAAATAAGGAGGTCAAAATTATTGTAGCGTGTATAAAGCCGAGCAGTTGATGGACTTTGGAGATCTGTATTTCAGGGATTAGGGGGCTCACGATCAATATGTTTGCTTGTTGTCATTTAGATTCAAATGGAGGGCATTTTCATCTTCTGGTTCCACGTTGTGTTCATGGATCAGGGATATCATCCATAAGGAACAGTAAATACAAAAAGCGCGCTTGTGCTTGAGTTTCATCATCAGATTGCTAGCAGATGCACTGTGCCAACTCTTGAAGTTTTTATGTCTTGTCACATGAAAGTTAGTCAGTGAGAGCTCACGAGCTGCTTGTGTTGTCGGATCCTAAGTTCAGAGGCAAATGTTAAGGTTGCTTTTATTGCAAGGAAATCTGATAGAGAAAAAGCAGCTGCCTTTTATTGGAGTCGAGTTGGTACTCGTCATTCATTGACTACATGAATCTAGTATGATTCTGTTCAATGACTTCAAGCTACTCAATGCAGGTATTGTCATTTTTCTGTAATCTCACTTGGACAACATACCATAAAATCCCATCATCTACAAGATGATAACATGCTGTGTATATTAAAAAAACAGTACATAGGTTGTACTGAAACCATATTTACAGTCATTCAGAATAACAAAAAAGATACACTGTTCTTCAATCCTAACAAGAAACTAGAATTCCTATGATAGAAGTAGTATCTTCTCTTTAATGCTGATTACCAAAAACAAAATACAATTTAGTTTGATTTTCTGCACATAAGTACTACTCAATACACCTGGCATTTCTCTCATTCCAGATTGTCCACCAAATACATGCTGGGACAGTCCTCCATCTATCCCTGTCTCTAGCTCTGCTTCCAGCTTCATCCCAACTCAAGAGAGCTTCAGTAATCTTGTTAGGCATAGTCCAGGATATGCCTCTGAGATTAGTAAAGATTTTTCATAACTGGTCTGTTATCCTGCAGTGTAAAAATAGATGGCTGACTGTCTCTGCTTGTTCCCCACAAAGAAAACACCTTGAACATAATGGTATCCCTTTCCTGATGAGATTTTCATGGATCAAAACAGCATCCTTTGCTAAAGCCAAGTGAAGCAGGCTAAGGGATCATGACTTTCCAGATATGCTTCCATGGCCAATTTGTGATCTGTTGGTTTGGCTGATTCAGTAACTTGTATGCTGTATTAACCTTGTAAATGCCCCTGCTGTGTCCCTGCCGCCATAGTGTATCCACCCCATTCTGTAAGAGACGGGGTTTGACAGAATTCTATGAGCCCCCCACTCTTCACGCATAAGATAAGTAAAAGATAAAATTGGGTTATTTTCAATCATAATATATATAAAGAACAACTATTTGGAGTTGATTGCAGGTGATTGGAGCTGTAGGATTCTTGAATCAGCGGCTAGATATCCCAAAGGATGTTAGGCTTTGTGAGCAAAATTCCACAAGTTCAGTAATGCACTTATGTTCTGAAAAAGTTAATGATGGTTTCTACAACGTTAGATGGATTTTATTATATTCCCTTATTACTATGTTACTCTCTATATTTAGCTGAAGTATAAAATAGAGAATCTAAAGAGCCCATTCTTTTGAGCATTGCCACTAATTTGTCCATTGAATAGTTCCTTTTACCCATTTGTTATATAACCACTGTTATTTACTTATAGAAGATTATGTTCATATTTGTTTTTACTTATAGAAGATTATGTTCATATTACTATGCTTGGGTTTTTCTGTTCTTCCCTTTTCCTTTGAACTTTAGTTTTTTGAAGTTGAATGACGGGTCATTATGTTGTTAATGTATTTCCAATACATTGCTTATATTGCTATTAAGATTTGCTTTTCTTGTGCAGTTGTTAGATCAATTTGTTTTTTTATTTATGAAGTAAGGTATTTCATTAGAAAGGCATCAAGTAGATGCAATAGTTACAAAATCAAAAGACAAAAATATCGAAAAATAAGAGTTTGTAAGCCCCTTTAGGATGTGCTAAACTATAACTAAGGAGCTAACAAAGTCCAAAAGGTGATCAGTGCTAATTACATGTGTTAACTTCACCCAGCTAAAAAGGGTGAGCAAACAATTAGCTTTAAGAGTGATTTGGAGTTGAGATTCCATCAAAGCATCTTTGGTTCCTTTCATTCCACAAACTCCAAAAAATAACTGCAGGAATCATTAACCAGATCTCCTTGATGGCCTTATCAACTTCCCAAAGATTCCAGCTTGTGTATGCCTCTCTAATATACGATGGCATGACCCAGTTCAAACCGAAAAGGCAAAAAAACATGTTCCACGGATCAGTGGCAACTGGGCAATGCAAGAGCAGGTGACTGACATTCTTTGAGCTTTCCTTACACATGTAGCATCTGTTGACCGGTTGAAAGCCTCTTCTATTGAGATTATCCTGTGTTAAGCAGGCTTCTTATAGAGCAATCCAGCTGAAACAAATAACCTTGGTGGGTAGTTTGGTCTTCCATATTAGTCTCCATGGCCAAGGGTCTGAGTCAAATACCCGGTTCTGAGGACAGATGTGCTTATAGCATTCTTTCACGGTAAAGATACCCTTGTTCCCCCACTTCATAGTGTCAGGTAGATTCTCATCGATGGTGAAGACCTCCACTCTGGCTAAAATGTCCATCAAGCTGTCCATTTCCCAATCTTGTATAGATCTTCTGAGGTGCACATCCTAAATATTGCCAGTTCTGTTCTGGGCAATGGAGGAATCCTTATCAAGGGCAATCTGGAAAATGATGGGGTATTCAAACATGAGTGGGGTGTTGTTAGATCAATTTGTTTACATGATTATGGGACAATGGTGCAGATGTTTTCTTAGTCACAATTGCAGAATAACTTGAGCTAAGGGAAACTCACAAGGTTTGACGATACTCATTCATTCTCTGTCTCCATTCCGCCATAGAACCTACTATGCATAGCATAGAAATGCCAAAAACAATTTCACAATATAATTCTGAAATCATGTACTTTTTTCATGACATAATGCTGACGCCTTGCACTTGTGTGCCGATAAATTGTTTTTGAGAAGTTGGTTTCTGCTCCTTTTGAAAGAGGACCATCTAGGGTAGCTGGAGTTCCAGCATCCAACTAAGGGCAACTCACAGCGTATGTTGTTGTTTGTTAAGATTGGAGCTCCTTAGTATGCAACTTTATAGTACCGTTGGCGCTATGCTCTAATCTTATTCTTATTTTGATGGTTTTAATGGACTTTGCCAGTCTTTCCAAGTATGACCGAAACAATTTCCATTTTAAGACCTTTATCTTCTTAACCAATTGGTAGTACTGCTTTTTTTCAAAACCACCCAGCTTGGTTTTTTGGGGGGAAATGTTATATATAGTTAAACATGATTATATAAGGAAGAAACTGGTTGTGTATTTTATTATTCATCTTTGCTATGGAAGGGCTTAGCAAAATGTTAGATAAAGCAAACCAGCTTCATTGGCTAGATGGTTTCAAGGTGGGAAGTGCAGATGGCAACTCTGTTACAGTCTCCCATCTGCTCTATGCAGATGATACTTTGATTTTTTGTGGAGCTGAAAAATCACATGTCTTATACCTCAATCTTATACTTATGATCTTTGAAGCTATCTCAGGTCTACACATGAACATGTTGAAGAGCATCATCTACCCAGTCAATTCAGTTCCAAACTTGGAAGAGCTTGCGGAAGTAATGTGTTGTAAGGTGGGCTCTTTCCCTACAACATATCTAGGTCTTCCTCTGGGAGCTAGATACAAAGCTCTAGGTATCTGGAATGGAGCAATTGAAAAATTTGAAAAAAAGTTAGCTTCCTGGAAAATGCAGCATCTTTCTCTGGGTGGTAGAATTACACTCATCAATAGTGTGTTGGATAGCATTCCTACCTACTTCTTGTCCCTGTTTCCAATCCCAGCTAAGGTCCAGAGGAGACTTGATCAACTAAGGAGAGATTTTTTATGGGAAGGAAATAGTCAAACTCACAAATTCCAGTTGGTTAAATGGCCAAGAGTTATTCTCCCCGAAGTGCATGGAGGGCTAGGAATAAAAGATCTCACTTTACACAACAAGAGTTTGTTAATGAAATGGCACTGGCGGTACAACATGGAGAATCCTGAGCTGTGGAAAATTGTAATACAAGCAAAATATGAGTGGCAAACAACTGGTGCACTAGACAGAGTAGACTGCCACATGGTTCTAGGCCATGGAAACACATTTCAAAGTTATGGGGTGACTTTCAACTCAAGTCATCACTCAAGCTTGGGAATGGAACTCATATCTCTTTCTGGAAAGATAGATGGTTAGGGTCAGAGATCCTGAAAGACGAACACCCAAGTCTATTTATACTGGCTAGCAACAAGGATTCCACTATCGAGCACTATTGGCAAGATAGGCCTTGCAGTTCAGAAGATATATCCAAGACTGGGAACTAAATGACTTGCTGAGATTGCTTTCAAAACTATCAGATTTTAAGGCCAACCCTCAGGTGAAGGATAAGCTGGAATGGGGAGATTCCAAAGATAAAACCTATACTGTCAAAAGAGGATATGACAATCTATGTTCCAATAAAGAGCTGATTGTGTGACGACCCGACCCGTCGTCTCATGAATTACTACCCTGTTCTTCCCATTTTCTGCTTTCTTATGTTTCATTATCGGTATTGGGTACGTTAGAATTTATTTGGAATGATTTTGATAAGAAATGAGACACTTAGTCTCTTTTAAGAAGGCTTAAGTTGGAAAAGTCAATCAGATATTGACTTGTGAGTTAGAAGGCTCGGAATTGAATTCCGATGATTTGGTTAGCTCTGGGTGATGATTTAAGGCTTAGGAGCGCAATCGAAAGTAATTTTGGAAGTCTGGTGGAGAAGTTAGCCTATTTTGGAAGTTAGTATTTTGGCGATTTCTGGTTGATAGGTGAGATTTTGATCCGAGGGTCGGAATAGAATTTCGAGAGTTGTTGTAGCTTCGTTAGGTGAATTGAGATGTGTGTGCAAAATTTCAGGTTATTCGGAGGTGATTTGGTTGGGTTTTTTATCAAATGCGTGTTTCAGAAGTTTTAGAAGAACTTATGTTTGAATCCGATGTAAATTTGGTGTTTTGATGTTAGTTTTGGTATTTTGAGAGTGAAACTAAGTTTGCATGATCATATGTGACATGTTAATATGTTCGTACGCGGTCCCGAGGAGTTCGGGTGAGTTTCGGATAGGTTTGGGTTGCGTTGTGCTCGTTTTTCTTATGTTTCGACATCGTTTCTTTCATATTGAACAAATGAGCTCCGATTAATGTTTTGAATGAAGTATTAGATCCGTATCGTAATTACGGACCCGTAGCAAAAAGAATCATCGAATTTGGACATCGTATGAGGATTTTATGGCCATTTTACTAAGGTTGCCCAGATTTTCAGGTTAATGACGAAATTGCCCCTGACGGCGTATTAAAAACCTGCACTATTTGCAAATCTTAAAACCTACATATCTCCTTCATTATAAGGTCAAATTGAGTGATTCAAAAGCCTAAATTCATTAGAATTTCACAAGGAATCCATTGGGAGTAGTAAAACGCGTGAACAGTATACGTATATTGAGCAGGTCGAGTTTTCTTCCAATTTTGGAACGGGAAGAAGCTTCTGAGGCGATTTTTAAGAGAGAAAATCAGTGGGTATCACAGAGGTAAGTGATTTGATTATTAAAACTCATTTATGGGTGATTATAGACCATAATCCCATTCTTTAATTCATGAAAAATAGTAGAAAAATAGGATTTTGGGGCCTGAAATTATGAGACCTTTAGGGGTCGATTTGAGGTGTCAAACGGACTCCGATTTTGGTGTTCTTTATATGCACGGAATCGGGAGAAGATGAAGAACACTTTTCTGTAAAAATTTCTGAGTTTCGAGAAGTGGGCCCGGGGCTCAGGTTTTGTCAATTTCGGGATTATTGATGTTTTTCGATTATTTTCGATTGGGTTTTGATCCTATAGCATAATGTGACGTATTCGTTGTGGTTTTGGTCAGATTCGACGCGTGAGGAGGTCGATTTGAGAGGCAAGGGCATAGCGAGCTAGGATTTTGGCCGGCTTGAGGTGAGTAATAGATGTGGATGATGACCTGAGGGTTTGAAACCCCGGTATATCACACTGTGACGCTATATTGAGGCGAGACACGTACTCTACGGCGAGTGCGGGGTCGTTTGTGATTGGAGGACTATGGCTTAGTCCGTCCGAGTGATGTTCATAATGTGCATTGACTAGAAATTGATTGGTAAACATCCTACTTGGATTGCTATGAGCATATTTGGGCTGCGTGCCGATTATTTGGATCCCGTAGGGATTATTATCACTGTTTCCATGATGCTTAGCATGTTTTCATGATATCAGTCCTGAGTTAAACACTGTCTCGAAATGATTAGTAAATTTCTAAGGTTTTAAATCACTTAAACTATAATACCTGTTAAATGGAACCGAAAATGGTAAACTTGATTGTGCCCGTGTGGCTTGCATGCATATATAACTGGACTGATTGTGGACCGGGCTGCACGCCGCAGCGAATGCTATGATTATATTGCGCTTGGGCTGTAGGAGCCCCTCTGGAGTTTGTACACACCCCCAGTGAGCGTCGTCGACGTTAAATGGAACGGGCTACGCGCCGTAGCGATCATGTGCATTGCATTGTATTCATGCATCGTTTTCTATCTGTCCTACCTGTCATTACCTGTTGCTGTTTCATTGTTAAATGTATAGACTAATTGGTTATAGCTTTACATTGTGCTATTTTGGGATTTCTTACTGTCAGACATTATACATGTCTATTACCGCTGAGTTGGAAGTACTCACTTTACTCCCTGCACCTTGTGTGCAGATTCAGGTACTTCGGGAGCTTAGTTGAGCTAGTTGCTGCTTTCAGAGTTTTCAGGAGTTGTCGAGGTAGCTGTTTGACGTCCGCAAGATCCGACTCCTCCCCTATCCTTTTATCCTTTTAGCATTTTAGAACATGGTTATTGTTGAGGGTTCTTGACTCTGTATTATTTAGAGGCTCTAGACTCATGACCCCAGGTCTTTGGGAGTTACAGTTTATGTCAGTATTTCGTATTGTTTTTATTTGAGTATTTCAGCTGTGAGTATTGATATTTGATTTAAGTATTTAATTAATTGATTTTGAGCTTCATGCTCAGTTGAGAGGGAGTAAATGGTCGGGCTTGCCTAGCATTAGTGTTGGGCGCCATCACGATCGGGTTTGGGGGTCGTGACATATTGACAAATGGCCGTGGAAGCTTATATGGAGAACCAAACTCCCTATAAAAGTAATTGGTTTTATCTGGACAAGCCTGCATGAAGCCTGTCATTCCGACAGTGAACAAATGTTTTATGTGCCAGGAGGAATCTGAGAGTGAGAGACATTTGTTTCCTCATTGCACAGTAGCAGCTGACATATGGAACATGTTTTTATCAGTTTTTGGACTTGCTTGGGTCATGCCTTGCAGTATCAAGGATGCTTATGAGAGTTGGTGCTCATGGAGAGTTGGGAAATCCATCAAAAAAACTTGGCAAATGGTGCCTGCTACAATTTTTTGGTGCATGTGGAATGAGAGAAATCACAGATGTTTTGATGAGATTTCAACTCCTAATCACTCTCTTAAAGCAACTTGTCTAGTCGATTTATTTACTTGGTTAAACCAGGCCCCTATAACTAGCTTTGAATCTTTTTGGGATTGTGTCTGCTCATTAGTTATATAAGTTTTTGTATATGAGCAGCCACACTTTTTTGCTATGCATCTTCTTGAATCTTGATGCCATTTAATGAAATTATCTTACTTCATCAAAAATACCTCATTTGGCACTGGTTCTTAGGAGGTCAGAAGTTGATAAAATTCCTTCCTTTTATATTCATGAATTCAAGAAAATCATTAGCACGGTGACCATGGTAAAAGAAATTGAAATGGCCAATTAAATCTTATTTACTTATTTAAATTTTGTTTACCAACCGAACACTTTTATATCATTAATTCCGAACTACTCATGAGAATGGTGACAATAGTAACAAATCGGATTTTGGAAGAAAGTATCATAATTTGTAACTTTTGACTTGTACTTCAGGAATGCGTATGCTATAGGCAAGGAGTGCAAGGGTAAACCTTGTTAATGTTTTTTGACTCATTATTTGTATACTTTCTAAATATGTTGCCTGGTCTTCATTTTTGCTTAGTAATACTGTACATCAATTGTTTCAATCAATTCCACTTTGAATTCTTGAAAGCAAACTATTGTTTAGCTTCTTTAGCTGATACTTTGAATGAGAAGAAGGGTACTCACGCAGAATTTTGCTGGTGACAGCCAAAGTCTGTAGAACAAAGCTCTGGAAATGTTCTCCGGAGGTTCAGGCTCCAAAAACTGCCACGGTTGACCAAGTGAAATCTCCAGGAAGTAATGTTGTTCTTGCTGTGATTTGTTTTAAGAAGAGATTGAGAAGCCCGAAAACAATTACTTCAAAGATCATCCTTTGTATTCTGTTTGCATCCTGTTTTAACGATACTTCCACAGTTTGAAGGCAACATGTGGATTTATAGTTTTACGCGTTGTCCCCTTTGCTTCGTTTTCTTGTTATCTTGTTGTTGTTAATGCTAGGGTCTATCGGAAATAGCCTCTCTACTTTCCAGGTAGGGGTAAGGTCTGCGTACACACTATACTTTCTAAACCCGACTTATGATAATATATTGGGACTGTTGTTGTTGTTGAAGGCAACATGTGATTTATCATGTTATCATATGTTGCTAGATACATTGAGTTACAAACTTCTTGATTGACAGTTTAGTTTTTCATTCCACTTTTTTACTGTGTTTGTATCTTTTGTTGTTGGTAAAGAGTATAACCATATTATTAATTCATTAATGTATATGCAGGTAATTATGCAAAAAGCTGCATTCGAGTAGCACGAGAACTTATAGGGTCAACTTATTGGTCAGGTGACCCGCCTCAAAGGCCAAAAGTTAAAGACCACCCTTATGATGTCCTATTTTTTAGATTGTTGTATTAGCTCTAAGCCGAGGGTCTCCCGGAAATAGCCTCTTTGCCCCCTCGGGGTAGGGGTAAGGTCTGCGTACATATTACCCTCCCCAGACCCCACTTGTGGAATTATACTAGGATGTTTGTTGTTGTTATTGTTGTATTAGCTCTAATTTGAAATTTTTGCTTATCAAAAATGATAATTTTGTCTGAAAACTAGATAGATTAAACTATTCGGAATCAAACCAAAGAATACTCCTACTTAAAATTGAGGTTTGGAGCGAAGAGTTATTCATCTCATACTTAATTCACTGACATCTCTAAATACTTTGGATGACTATGACTAATTGTCTGATAAAAATTTACATGCTTAAATTGGAGTTTAAGCCACGTTTAAAATCAATACAATCACAATCTAACTTGGAGGAGATTGAACAAAGAAATTAATAATAATCGAAGGGGTCGTTTGATTACAAAGATAAGGGATAATAATCGTGAAATAAAATGTAAGATTATCTTATCCCACATTTGATTCTGGTAACTCGATATTCTTTATACTATAATTATGGTATAATTTTTATATCATACTTAATGTGGGATAACAATTTGGAAATTACTAATTTCAAAAAATAAATAATAAAATGATATATTAGCCCTTCTTCAGTCTCCCAAAGTCTTTTAAGAAAGATAATGTTACAATTAAAAATAATTTTTTTATCCAAGTTTATCTATTTGTAAAATCAAATACATATTTTATATTATACGCGTATATCTCATTTTTAATTTAATAAACCAAACAACTATAAAAATGTATTTACTAAATAATTTCGTTATTATTTAATTTCTTATTATAATTCCAATATAATTTATCCACAAATGAAAGGATCCACTAAGAGACAACAGTTTATAAGGAAAAAAAATGAAAGGACTGCGATTGATAAAGAGAGTTCAGTAGATATTGGAGTTGGGAGCCATAATTGACCAACTAGGTGGGAATAATTAGTTCTAATTTTGTCAAATAGTACTAAACAACTTTTCTTATTTTAAAAAGACAAATGATTATGAGTCTTAGGTGTCTTAAATATTCGTACATATTCTCAACTTCAGCTGACTTTTTCCCCTTTCTTCTCCTCTGTTAGAAGCAACTTTTATTGGGTTAGTTTCTCTCCATTTCTTAACTTATTTCTTGATACTTGTATATATGTATATGGGTTCTTGTTGTTTTTGTGTTTTGTATGTGGGGTTTGGTGCATTAAGCTTGGAGCTTTAATTTTTGACCTGGGTTGAAAAATGAATCAAGAATTCATTTTTTACTGCTCTTTTGTCATCTATTTCTTCAGCTATATGTATATGGGTTCTTGTTTTTTAAGTATTTGGTATGTGGGGTTTGGTGCATTTAGCTTCAAGCTTTAATTTTTGACTTGGGTTGAAAAAAGAATCAAGAATTCATTTTTATTGCTCTTTCTCATCCATTTCATAATTTTTGACTTGGATTTCTTGAGTTAGTCTATAAATACATGTATATGTGTATATGGGTTTTTTATTGGTTGTGTGTTTTTATGTGGATTTTTGATGCATTAAGCTTTGATTTTGACTTGGGTTGACCTATGACTTTAGGTTGTGTTGAACTTTTTTGGTTGATTCAGAAAAAGGAAGTTTTTGGTGGGGCAGAATTGGTTGCTTTGCAGAGGAAGTTGTGTTTCCCATTGCTGCTAAAGGTACTTTCTTTTGTTGATTCTGAACCTTATGCTATTTGCTTGATTTAATAAAATGTACATGGTCTTGTACTGATGTTGGAATAAAATTGACCTGAATAGAGTGGAATGGAAATAGAGGATTCATATAGCCGACTCTTACTAGTTTATTATTGAGATGTATTTGAATGATTGATATTCTAGTTTGGTATGGCATATCTTCTTTTTAACACAACACATAGGGACACAGCTTTGACTATGAAATTTCTATGCAGTTCTTTGAGTTTTGGATTTGAAAAAGTGCTGTCGTACAGTTTCTGTTGTGTATATGAGGAAGCATTTGGAGATTCCAGTGGGAATTATTAATAGGTGAAAATTTTGTTGCACTTCTTTAAAACTTGACTATCTTTTTATTTCTAGTTTCAATAATTCGGATATCTTCTAAGCATGGGCAGAGCTAGTGGCCGAAGGAGGTTCATCTGAGCCCTCTTCGCTGGAAAATTACACTATATATATAAGGTTAAAACCATTTTTGTGTATATATAATAGATGTTGAATCCCCTTGACCTATTCGTGTATTTACTTCTTTATATTTTTAATCCCCTTAGTGAAAATCCTGGTTCCGCCATTCTTCTAAGAAGTGGAATACACTTGAATTGACCGTCTGGTTCTTGCAGCCAACTGCAGATTTTGGAGCTGCAGAAGGTGTGATTAGTTGGGTTGTGCTACAAGCTCTAAGCTACCATTGGCCTTAAGGCTTTAAACCAGTTGGTAGCATCATGGGCTGTGAATTTTCTAAATTTGCCTTGTATTACTGGACAGGACAGAGTGGCCCCATTCACGAGGCTCAAAATCCTGGTATGTATATCTTTTATTATAAGCTTTTCTGTAGCACTTTCCTCCTGCAATGATTAATGTACGTGCTATTTTTATCTGGTCTCATGCTGCAAATAGATGAGGTTAGTGATTTGCCTGCATTCCGAGAGTTTACATTTGAGCAGCTCAGGATAGCTACATCTGCATTTGCTGTAGAGAATATAGTTTCGGAACATGGTGAGAAAGCTCCAAATGTTGTTTATAAAGGAAAGCTGGAGAACCAGAGGTCGGTTGCTATTAAACGCTTCAACAGATCTGCGTGGCCTGATACCCGGCAGTTTTTAGTAAGTGTTTGGCTGGATTTGTTCCAATTCCAAAAATTATTGGTTCCTTCTTATATTATGTACCTGATGCATCAACAACAAATGGAAATAGAGAAATGATTGCATGCCATAAGCTCTGCTTTTTTAGTGCTCGCACTCTTTTGAATATATATGTAGCCTGTAGTTAACTCGTGTTTCATCTACTGACAAATGCTTAACTTAGTTAAGCTATAGATTCGAACTTGATTTTCTCTCTTCATATGGGAAATTTCAGGAAGAAGCAAGGGCCGTCGGTCATCTCCGCAACAATAGGTTAGTGAATCTTCTTGGCTGTTGCTGCGAGGGTGATGAGAGGTTGCTAGTTGCAGAATTCATTCCCAATGAGACACTTGCGAAGCATCTTTTTCATTGTAAGTGCGTCCACACATATACTTTTGTTTCCCTACATCAGGAGTGGATTCACTCCGGGGCCGGGGGGCTGGGAGTGAAGCGAATTCAGATTTATTTCGCTCACGGAGAAACATGCTCATAAACATGTATCACCATTTCTTTTGATTTTTTTACTTTCTGCACTTGTTCTTTGGTAAAACATATTTTGTGTACTGATTATATGTTTGATATATAGTTGAATACTAGATTTGCTGAACTAATTTTCGAAGGGATTTTTGGCTTACCTGATAACTTCAAGCGGGATGAGACTGCACCTCGACTTTCTTTTTCAGTTCTAGCCAGACAAAAAGAGCAGATCCAATTTGTGACCTTGTTCTGAAATTCCCAAACAAAGCCTTCGGTTCATGCACTGTTCTGTTTTAGAGACTGACTTACTGTTTCCTTTTTATGGTTTTCTCTGTTAGTATCCATCATAGAGAATGACTTACCATTTGCACACAAGGGTGTGGTCTAGTGGTCAATGAATGGGAGGAGAACGTGAGCCTTAGTGGGCACAATTATCTGGTACCTTGGCACCTGTGTTGGTGGGAGGTAGCAGGCACCCGGTGGAATAGTCGAGATGCGCACAAGCCGGGCCCAGACACCTCTTCCCATTTCTTTTGCTTTATAAAAGAGTTACCCTTTGGTTTCTAATTTTGTTCTCAGGTATATTTGCTTAGATTCTGAAGCGAGATATTGTTTGCTTGCTAGCATGTCCATACATGGAGTTCCTTATACAGTCCACAAGAATCATCCCTTTTCTTGTTTAACCGCAAATTCAAATGCTCACAGACCAATTCACTGCCATTGCTAGTCTGTTATTGCTGTTGCTTTCTCTTTCCACTAGGGTTAGTTTAAGAACAGAGGGAAGAAGAGAAGCAATGACTATGATAATGAAATCAAAGAAACAGATGAGGTTAATCAATTTGGAAAGGTGGAATACATAGATGGCCCCTCCAAGATGTCCACAACGGTCATTTGAACACCTCAATTGAATCCCTTACCATTTAGACACTTCAAGTGTCTATTAACCCGATCAAATAAATACCCGAGTGCAGCAGATCATATACGTGAGTTACACTCGCTAATGACGTGTCAAATGAGCCAATGTCTAATTTTGCTTCTGTAATATCTTGTCAGAACTATTTTTTGAAAATTTACAACTAAAAAAACGGTTTTTGTTGCTGAAGATGTTCAGGTGGTGTTGTTATCGGCGGATAGTGTTGAAACTAGGTGGCGAATAGTGTTTATGGATGATTGAATGAGAAGCTGAGGCGGTAAAAATGGCAGAATAAGTTGAGATGATTTGCAGATGGGTTTGTTTGGGCACAAGGTAGGATGATTTGGAGAAGAAAGGATTAGGAAAAGTGGGCTCCACCAGTTAAATTAAAAAAAAAAGAAATAAACATATTTTTGAAAGGTTTCACTTGCTGCAAGGCGAGTGTACTACACACATTTTGCCATGTCACTTTGAAGGGTTTAAGTGATACACTGAAAAATAACTTGAGGTGTCTACTTGATAAATAAGTCTGTTGAGGTGTTCAAATGACCGTTGTGGACAACTTGGAGGGGCCATTTATGTATTTCGCCATTTGGAAAAGTTAAACTTGGTACCTTTCCTTTTTTTCTCCATTTTTTTACTTTTTCGCATGGTTAGTAATTGTGAAGAATTTGAAGAGTAGAACCTGACCATGAGCTTATCCAAACTTCACCTAGAGAGAAATTATGGCAAGTGGAAAATGAGATTTGATGACGGGATATCTATTTGATTTAATTGCTTTAAGGAAGACTGAAAAGTCATGAATTTCCTTCAAAAGATTACATATTCTTCGATAATGATTAATGAAATTCAATCGACTCATTTGTGAACTCAGGGGACACACAACCAATGAAGTGGGCAATGCGGTTAAGGGTGGCCTTGTATATTGCACA
>MU720729.1:46772-92000 GCA_026770625.1 Nicotiana glauca
GATTCACACTCCAAACAACCACAGCCAGCTGAGCTGCTTGATGTTCTGCTATTGTAACACTTTAGTTGTTAACACTTTTCTATTTACAAGATTAAGGGGAATGTTTCGTATGAGCTAAAAAACAACAATAACAACTACCCAGTATAGTCCCACAAAGTGCGGTCTGGGGAGGGTAATATGTAGATAGGTCTTACCCCTACCTGAAAGGGCAGAGAGGCTGTTTCCAATCGACCCTCGGCTCAGGGAAGGAAAGGAAAAACAAAAACAAAAACAAAAACAGAAGAGCATTAGTAACTCCAGCAGAAATCGCGTAAATAATTATCTAAACATAAGAACCATAAGAACCATAAATAAAATGGCATGCAATAATATCAAACAGTAACTACCATAAATAACTACCATAAGGGGACACAATCCAATACACAAATCATCTATGGGGAGCCCTACCAAGCCCCACCCAACCTCGGGAAAGGAGTACGAAAAATTCTAGAAGCCCTTATCCTACAACCCTGATACTAGACCTCCAGACTTTCCTATCAAGGGCCATGTCCTCGGAAATCCGCATTCTAGTCATGTCCTGCCTAATCACCTCTCCCCAATACCTCTTAGGCCTCCCTCTGCCTCGCCTCACGCCGGCCATCGCCAGCCTCTCACAACTCCTCACCGGGGCATCAGGGCTTCTCCTCCGCACATGCCCGAACCACCTGAGCCTCGCTTCTCGCATTTTCTCATCCACTAGGGCCACCCCCACCTTCTGTCGAATAACTTCATTCTTAATCTTATCTAACCTGGTGAACCCGCACATTCACCTGAGCATTCTCATCTCTGCAACCTTCATTCTCTGAACATGAGAGTTCTTCACCGGCCAGCACTCCGCCCCATACAACATGGCATGTCTAACCACAGCTCTATAATACTTCCCCTTGAGTTTCTGTGGCACTTTCTTGTCACACAGGACTCCTGATGCAAGCCTCCACTTCGACCACCCCGCCCCTATACGGTGAGTGACATCCCCGTCTATCTCTCCGTCCCCCTGAATCACCGACCCAAGATATCTGAAATTGTCCCTCTTGGCGATGGCCTGAGATCCAATCTTCACGTCCCAGCCTACTTTGCTCGGCTCGGTGCTAAACTTGCACTCCAGGTATTCTGTCTTAGACCTGCTTAGTTTGAAACCCTTAGACTCGAGAGTCTGTTTCCATACCTCTAGCCTCTCGTTAACACCGACCCTCGTCTCGTCTATCAAGACTATGTCATCAGCAAATAGCATACACCAAGGCACATCCCCTTGAATATGTCGGGTTAGAGCATCCATCACCAAGGCAAACCAGAGAGGGCTAAGCGCCGATCCTTGATGGAGCCCCATAACCACCGAGAAATGGTCTGAGTCGCCACCCACCGTCCTAACCCTAGTCTTAGCTCCATCGTATATGTCCTTGATTACTCTGATGTAGGCTTCCGGCACGCTCTTCGCCTCCAGGCACCTCCATAGCACCTCCCTAAGGACCTTGTCATACGCCTTCTCCAAGTCGATAAACACTATGTGCAGGTCCTTCTTCTTTGTCCCTGAACTGTTCCACCAATCTCCTGACAAGGTGGATAGCTTCTGTAGTGGAGCGACCCGGCATGAAACCGAACTGGTTCACAGATATAGATGTCATCTCCCTCACCCTCGCCTCGACCACCCGCTCCCAGACTTATTAATTTGATACCCTTATAGTTGTTGCAGCACTGGATATCCCCTTTGTTCTTGTACAAGGGCACCACTGTACTCCACCTCCACTCCTCCAGCATCCTTTTGGTCCCGAAGATCGCATTGAACAACCTGGAGAGCCACTCCACTCCTGACCTACCCATGCATTTCCAGAACTCCACCGGGATTTCGTCTGGCCCGGTTGCTCGACCCCTACTCATCATACGCAAAGCCCCCACGACCTCCTCCACCCTAATGCGCCTGCAGTACCCAAGGTCTCTATGACGCTCTGAATGCCCCAGCTCCCCTAGCTCTATGTTTCGATCCCCCTCCTCGTTAAGTAGGTCTCGAAAGTACGCCTGCCACCTGACTCCCTCATCAGAACTCTACCATCCTCGTTCTTGATGCACCTAACTTGGTCGAGATCCCGCTCCTTCCTCTCCCTTACTTTAGCTAACCGGAATAACTTCCTGTCCTCGCCTTTCTCCCCCAATTCCTCATACATGCGACCAAACGCCGCGTTTTTAGCTTCCGTGACCGCCAGCTTCGCTTCCTTCCTCGCCACCTTGTAGCTCTCCCTGTTCACTCTCCTTTCTTCCTCGCTTGTGCTCCCTACCAACTTAGCAAACGCCGCCTTCTTCACCTCCACTTTTCCTTGGACTACATCGTTCCACCACCAGTCACCCTGATGTCTGCCTGAATAGCCCTTGGCTACCCCGAGCACATCCCGCGCTACCTCCCTAACCACATTCGCTGTCTCTGACCACATTGCGTCCGCTTCCCCAGAACTTCTCCAAGCTCCACCATCAACTAACCTCCTCTCTAACTCCTGGGCTTTCTCCTTAGTCAAAGCACCCCATCTAATCCGCGGTCGGCCCCGAGCACCCGTCCTCTTCCTCTTTACCCAGAGACCGACATCCATCACTAGGAGTCTATGAAGAGTCGAAAGGGACTCTCCCGGAATAACCTTGCAGTACTTGCACAAACCTCTATCGCTCCTTCTGAGAAGGAGGTAATCAATCTGAGTCCTCGCCACCGAACTTTTGAAGGTGACCAAATGCTCCTCCCTCTTCTGAAATGTCAAGTTCGCAATCAGAAGCTCGAAAGCCCTGGCAAAATCAAGCAGCGACGTGCATCCTCCGTTCCTAACCCCAAGGCTAAAGCCACCGTGCACCTCACCATAACCACCAGCATCAGCCCCAATATGACCATTAAAGAAAGGACCCATTTTGACCATTATGGTGTTCGTGTACCTTGTTGCGATCCATTCAGTGTGGAGGATTCATTGAATTCATGGTGTTAATTACATTTATCCTTTCTTGAATTATTGAACTTGTTATAGTTCACTCAGTTATTTGAACTTTTGTAGGAATAATCACCCAGGAGAGTGTGATATTTAGCTTCGGGACACTTTTGCTTGACCTTCTCAGTGGAAAACACATCCCTCCTAGCCATGTATGGTTTTCCTGCCAAACTTAATTATTTATTTCTTAATTAAGTGACCCCGACAACCATATTGCTCACACTTAATCCTGACGAGAAAACATGACGATAAGTGTGCTACAAAATCTTGGCAAAATTGTTAAAATCGGACATCAAATTTAAAAAAGGCTGGGGTGGCTTCCATCTTACTTAAGATGTGTACTGAAACCGAAGATATTGTGATTTATATTTTTCAAGAGTTTAGGTGAAATATATAAAATAATTACTGAGGATGAAAGATGGTTATCAAAATACAAGCATTCATGAATTAACACAATTCTTTTCGGTGCTCTTGTTCCTTCTAATATGTATCTGCTTATGTCAGGCACTGGATCTCATAAAAGACCGGAATCTTGAGATGCTAACTGATTCTTGCTTGGAAGGTCAATTTTCTACAGATGACGGAACTGAATTGGTGCGGATTGCTTCAATATGTCTTCAATATGCGCCCGAGCGGCCGGATTTCAAGTCCTTAGTTGCTGCATTAAATCGTCTTCAAAAAGAAGCTGAGGTTTGTGCCTACGCATTTTTCTTCCAGCAATATCTTTTTCCTAAATACTTCTATAATACGGTAGTTATCCAAAATTAGTGAAAGCAATAACTAAAATTTGGTGAGAAGCATGTAGATTACATTTAATTTCCATAAACTTGATTTCACTTATCTACATCGGCTGATAGTAAGATGACTTAAATCATCTATTACATGACTTTAGCTGGATTGAAGTTTTAGTAAATTGTTTTTCAGGTTCCCTCTCATGTATTGATGGGTATATCACGTGATGGCGAAACTATGTCTCTGTCTCCACTTGGTGAAGCTTGTTTGAAAACTGACTTGACTGCCATCCATGAGATTTTAGACACACTTGGGTACAAAGATGATGAGGGAGCAGCTACTGAGGTTTGTCTGTCATATTATTCTTGGAACTGATGTTCTGGTCTTGTAAATGCATGTTTTCTGTAACTTGTTCCCTTTCTATAGATCTAAAGCCGTTTCTTAATATAGTGTACTTGAGCATGATACCATAAATATTAATTCAGAACCAAGTAGCTTTGGGGAGGAGCTAGAGTGTCGGGCTACACTTTGGTTCAAACTATATTTATCTTAAAAAATCCACTAAATATTTATAAATTATTAATTCAGAACCCAGTAACTTAAAGGGATTAGAATCCCGAACCCATACTTCAAATCCTGGCTCCCCCATGCATGTGATTCGCGTGTTTCAACTTGTTGATCATTCATATTGTGATCATATCCAAGCTTATGTGTTCGAAAGAGAATTATTAGCATCTCATGATAATCAAACTTTTTTTCTTGCTTGCAGCTTTCATTTCAGATGTGGACAGATCAGATGCTGGAAACATTGAACTCAAAGAAAAAGGGTGATGCTGCTTTCAAGAACAAAGATTTTAGAGCTGCTATTGAATGCTATACGAAGGTTGAAAATCCGCCATAATGTTTATGCTACATCGTACCATATAATGTGGATTATCTATTTTTGAACTTATTATATCTTTATTTAATTACTTTGGGTTGGTCTTGCAGTTTATTGAAGTTGGAACCATGGTTTCACCAACTGTGTACGCTCATCGGAGTCTGTCTTATCTCATGAGTGATATGCCACAAGAAGCCCTCAACGATGCAGTACAAGCACAGGTAATATCTCCTGTTTGGCATATCGCATCGTATTTGCAAGCTGCTTCTCTTTTCACATTGGGGAGGGAAAACGAAGCACTAGTCGCACTTAGAGAGGCTGCTATACTCGAAGAAGAGAAGAACGCCGCTTGAAATTGGCGAGTGGAGCTTGTATGTATGATCATTACTTTGTAGATTGCTCCCTTATTTACTTGACACATAAATCACAAAAGTATCTTCTTCTTTTTCAGCAGAAATCTATAGACCCTGTCGATCTGTCACCTACATGCATGCAACGACAACAACATACCCAGTATATTCCCACAAGTGGAATATGGGAAGGGTAGTGTGTACGACCCTTACCTAATGAAGGTACATAGGGTCACCTACATGCATGCAATGGTTAGTAAATTGTGTTATGGAAAAAGATGGAGAGATTAGCTGTAATTTATGTAGTGTGATATATGGTTGTTCAACTGAGTTTTTCTTTTTTCTTTCCCTCTTGTGGGCACTGATTTTCTACCTATAATTTCTTTCTTATGGTTGTATTGTGGGGTTAATTTTAAATTTATTTATTTTAACTATTTGCAACTGATACAGCTGAAATAAGGGTTTTGGAGCATTCATTGCCACGGTTATACATACATAGATTATGCATAAAAATTCTTTATTTCTTATAACCTGTTTGGCCAAGCTGGAGAATTCAGCTTATTTTGAGAAGTGTTTTTGAAAAAAGTACTTTTGGATAGAAACATTTTGTGTTTGGCTAATCAGTTTGAAAAACACTTTTGAGAAATAATTTGTGTTTGGCCAAGCTTTTTAGAAAGTGCTTTAAAGTGTCAAATTACGAATAAGGACATAAATAGATTTACTTAATAATTAATATTATAAGTAAATAAATAATCTCAAAATTTTGCTATTATATGCAATAATTAAAAAAATTATTTTATTTAAGTAAAATATGAAAATAAAATTAAAAAGTACTTAATTCTTTTAATATAAGTTAAATATATTAAAATTCCTTCAACAAATATAAAAAGCATTCACCCCTAAAGTCACTATATATTAGAAAGTTTTCTTAAAAATAAGAAAAAATATTTATAAATTAATATCCTAAGTATTAGGTTTAAGCGTTATTTTAGTATATACTATATTTTGTTAGGAGTATTTTAGGTAAGAAGAAAAGTCAAAACTGCTTCTGCTTTTGGAAAGAAGCTACTTTTTTCTGCTTCTCTTAAACTGCTTCTGCTTTTGGAAAGAAGCTACTTTTTTCTGCTTCTGCTTCTTCCCAAAAATACTTTTTTTCCCCAAATAAGCTTGGCCAAACACCTCAAGTTAAGGAAAAAAAGTGCTTTTGGAAAAGAAAAAAAAAATACTTCTGGCTTCCCAAGAAGCTTGGCCAAACAGGCTATTATTCGTTTTAATAAATATTAGTACTACTAACTTTTATTATTGGAGTATAGTATTCACCTACATAAATTTAGGAGAACTGCTTTTAAACTATTGACAATAAATAGTGAATTTTGACGGCTAAATAAGTCCCAAATAAGTTCTAACTTACCAACCTTTAGCCATTAATCATAAATTTACCAAAACTAACCAAGCACATAAAAAAATTGAAACCCAAATAATAAATAAAGCTCTTTCTCTTTAAGAATAACACGCAAAGATCTCATTCCATATTTTTAAGCGTGATCAACAACATTAGATGCAAGACGGAAAGGAATTCATGAATGAGATAGCAAATAAGGTGATGAAATACAAAATAAATATACAAGATTCTAAAAATCTAAGCAAAAAATGAAATTTATCAATGGATATGGTTGAAATTCATTGAAAACATAAATGAGTCAATATACACAATTTGAGGAATATTAGAGGTAATTTGGACTGATTTGATATCTAAATACATCGTTAAAAATGAGTTCAAAAAATTCTGATGCGATACATGTAGCAAACATGTTACGTATACATCTCACACGCAAATATATATGGATATACATGTAATACACATATGATACATTAATGATACACAGTGCGATACACATATAACCCATGACCTATAGATTACAGGGGATAACTTTACCGTTACTCCAAAGCTTCCCGTGATATTTCGGGTAACAAATCGGAGTTGGAAGAAAGTATCGTTATTTGTAACTTTTGACTTATAATTCAGGAATGCATGTGTTATAGGCAAGGAGTGTATGTATGCAGAAATTTGCAGGTGACATTCTATTCCATCCAGATTCTGTAAAAGTTAGAAAGAACTCTGGAAACGTTCTCAGGAGTTTCAGGCTCCAAAAACTGTCGTGGTTGATCAAGTGAAATCTCCAGGGAGAAATGTTGTTCTTGCTGTGATTGTTCTAAGAAGAGATGGAGAAGCCTGTAATTCATTACTTCAAAGATCATCCTATGTATTATGTTTGCATTTTGTTTTAATGATACTTAGACAATTTAAAGGCAACATGTGATTCATCCTGTAATCATCTACTGCAAAGATACATTGAGTTAAAAACTATTTGTTTAACAGTTCAGTTTTCAACCCTTCCTAAGCGTCTATTGGAAACAGTCTCTCTACCTGCATTAGGTAAGGGTAAGGTCTGTGTATAGACTATACTCCCCGGGTGGGTTTGTTGGGATTATACTGGGTATGTTATTGTTGTTGTTGTTGTTGTTGTTACTGTGTTTATATCTTTTGTTGTTGGTAAAGAGAATAACCATATTAATTAATTAATGTATATGCAGATTATTATACAAAAATAAGCTGAATTTCAGTAGCATGAGAAATTATCCATGTTGGTTTACAAACTAGTTAAAATTGAATCATATCATTTTGAGACTATTAAAGCATTTGCTTTGGAATTTTTGCCAATCGATAAAGCAAATTTTATCCGAAAAATATAGATTTATAAAGAAAAAAAATAGGATAATCAAACCAAAGAATATACTCCTACATAAAATTGGAGGTTTGGAGCGAAGAGTTATGTTTTGCTACATTTATCTCATAATTTTAATAAAAAATAGGGGGACAAGAGGAGGGGAAAAGAGAATTATGAGGTGGAGAATCGAACTCTTACTAACAAGGTGAAAGCTCAGGTAATGTGACGATCCTAAATTCGGACCAGGTCGTGATGACACCTCTCGTGAAGACAAGGCCAGCTGACACACTTCCAATTCACCTTAAGCAATTAAAATAATAAATACTAAGTCTTTAAAAGAAATAAAATTCCAAAATAATCGTGAACAGTATAATTTGTGGAATTATAACCAACACAACCCGATATCGGGGTATCACCAGTCATGAGCATCTAAAATAATACTACAAGTCCGAAAGTCTACTCCACTACAACATAGCTAAATCAGAAAGGAAATAATATGGAGGGAGATTGCGCTGGGCTGCGAATCACTGGACAGCTACCTAGTGAATCTCTGGAAATCTGCTCGATATCTCTCAACCCGCGCTAGCAGGACCTGTAGCGCCCGAATCTGCACACAGGGATGGAGGGAGTAAAGTGAGTACTCCAACTCAGTGAGTAATAACAATAAATGAAGACTGAGCGATATAAAATCACATTAAACACAATAATAAGTTATACGAGGTAGAACAAAAATCAGTAAATACAATTAAACAATAAATTCTCATAAAAAAACTTTTAAGCAAATAGAGAAAGAACAACTAGAACATGTAAAACACATAAGAATTGCCCCTCGGGCAAAGTAACAACAGAATCTGCCCCTCGAACAATAACACAGAACAATACCAGCCCCTCGGGCTATATCTCATATCATAATGGGTACCTACGCTCACTGGGGTTGTACAGACTCCGGGAGGATCCCTTTACGGCCCAAGCGCAATCTCAAGCCATCTCGTGGCATCATAAACAGGCTCTCGGCCTCATATCAATCACAAGCCACCTCGTGGGTACAATCTCAGGCCCTCGACTTCATTATCATAATCAGTATATCACTACAGCGGCGGGCAACCCAACCCAAAAGTATCCTCACAACACAGGCACTCGACCTTACTCAGTCAGAATCTCATAATCCTCTCGGTCAAGAGTAAAACATAAAGCTCAGCTCAAAATATCTTTAAAAATATCATTTAAGGTGTTTAAAACAGAATAACATAGTTGAGTATTGAAAACAGTAAAAATATGGCATGACTGAGCATAAATATGAAATCAAGTAGTGAGGAAATATCAGTAAAAATCTCCTAAGGGTCTAAACAGTTGGCACGAAGCCCAAATGTGGCATTTAGCCCAAAACATGACAATATCAACCAATTTGCTATCAAATAAACAGTAAAACAGTCATTCGGTATGGACTAAGTCACAACCCCAATGGTACACGATCCCACGCTCGTCATCTAGCGTGTGCGTCACCTCAACATAGCCGAACGCTGTGCAATCAGGGGTTTCATACTCGCAGGACAACATTTAAAATCATTACTCACCTCAATCCGGCCCAAAATCTAGCTCGCAATGCCTTTGCCCCTTGAATCAGCCTCCGGATGCTCTGAATCTACAAAAAATCAGAACGTAACCACTAAAAAATGCTAAAGGGACAAAACCCACACGAAAATTAATCGAAAAACAACGCAAATCCAGAAATTACCAAAACCCGACCCCGAGCCCACATCTCAAAATTCGATAAGTTTTACATCATTAGATTCCTTATCTCCCCACGAGTTCATACATATCAAAAGTTCCAAAATCCGACTAATAATGGTCTTTCAAATCCTCAATCAAAAGCCTAAGTTTCTAAGCCTTAGTTCTTCCAATTTTGCTTAAATTCCATTAATTTCGGCCCTAATCCACGAATTACTACCATACAAACGAGTTTTCATAATCCAAAACCTTACCTCAATAAAGTCTCCTTGAATTTTCTCTCCAAAATAGCCCAAAGCTCCAAAATTCGTGTTTAAAATAGTGAAACCCTCTGAAAATCGTGAAGGGAGAAATATAACATTCTGACCCACGCTTTTCGCACTTGCGGTCCAGATGTCGCACATGCGTGACCGCTTCTGCGGTCCCAAGCGTCGCACCTGAGGACTCTACTTAAATGGCCAAAGTCACATCTGCGATGCTCACTCCGCACATGTGCCATCGCAGGTGCGGTTACCCAACCGCTTTTGCGCTCACAGCCTTCCTAGGCCTTTTTCCACTTCTGCGACTGGCTACCCGCATCTGCGGGGTCGCACCTGCGATCCTTCATCCGCAAATGGGGTTATGATAGCAACCAAAAAGGCTTCAGCTCTCAAACTCAATTCCAAACCTTTCGTCAACCATCCGAAATCACCCCGAGGCCCCTGGAACCTCAACCAACAGCACAAACACATCCTATACTACGATTCAAACTTATACCAACCTCCAAAATACCTCAAACAACATCAAAACCACCAAAACACATCGAATTCAAGCCTAAGGTTCTAAAATCTTCCGCATTCTGCTTTTGGTCAAAAAGTATACCAAACCACGTCCGAATGACCTGAAATCTTGCACACACATCCAAATGACATAACGAAGCTACTGCAACTTTCGGAATTCCATTCTGACCCCTATATCAAAATCTCACCTATCAACCGAAAAACACCAAAAACTCAATTTTGCCAATTCAAGCCTAAATATACTTCGGACCTCCAAAACACATTCCGATCATGCTCCTAAGTCCCAAATCATCTCCCAAAACTATCCGAACCATCGAAACTCACATCCGAGCCCTCTAATACATAAGTCAACATCTAGTTGACTTTTCCAACTTAAGTAAAAGAGACTAAGTATCTCAAAGCTTCTCAAAACCTTTCCGAACCCGAGCCAACCAACCCGATCACCTATAGAACCGATAAACAAAACAAATAGAAGCAGAAATGGGGAAAAATAGAGCGGTAACTCATGAGACGACTGGTCGGGTCGTCATATTCTCCCCCTCTTAAACAAACATTCATACTCGAACGAGTCAAGAAACATATCTAAAGCCTCAAATAGGTGAGGATATCTGCTCTGCATCTCCCGATCGGTCTCCCAGGTAGCCTTCTGCACGGGCCGACCTCTCCACTGCACTTTCACTAAAGCTATATCCTTTGATCTCAACTTTCGAACCTGACGCTCCAAAATAGCTGTTGGCTCCACATCATAAGTCAGATCACTCTCCAACTAAACCATGGTGAAGTCCAGAACATGAGACGGTTACCCAATATACTTCCGGAGCATAGAAACAAGAAACACTGGATGCACACTCGACAAGCTGGGTGGCAAAGAAAGCTCATAAGTCACCTCCCCAATCCTCCGAAGTACTTCAAAAGGCCCAATGAACTGTGGACTCAATTTACCCTTCTTTCCAAACCTCATAACACCCTTCATGGGTGAAACCTTCAACAAAACCTTTTCATCAAACATGTAGGACACATCCCGAACCTTCATGTCAGTATAACTCTTTTGCTTCGACTGTGTTATACGAAGCCTCTCTTGAATCACCTTCACCTTGTCTAAATCATCCTACACTAAATCTATACCCAATAGCCTGGCCTCGCCCGGCTCAAACCAACCAACTGGAGATCTACACCGCATCCCATATAAAGCCTCATATGGAGCCATCTAAATACTCGACCGGTAACTGTTGTTATAAGTAAACTCTGCGAGCGGTAGAAACTAATCCCATGACCCTCCAAAATCAATGACACAAGCACGCAACATATCCTCTAATATCAGAATAGTGCGCTAGGACTGCCTGTCCTCCTGAGGGTGAAAAGTTGTACTCAATACAACTTGAGTACCCAACTCTCGCTGTACAGACCTCCAAAACTGCGAAGTAAACTGAGTGCCCCGATATGAAATGATAGAAACTGGGATACCATGCAAACGAACAATCTACCGGATATATATCTCCGCCAACCGCTCTGAAGAACAAGTAGTACAAATAGGAATGAAGTGCACGGACTTGGTCAGCCAATCCACAATCACCCAAATAGCATCGAACTTCTTCAAAGTCCATGAGAGCCCAACTACAAAGTCCATGGTGATCCGCTCCCACTTCCACTATGGAATATTCATCCGCTGAAGCAAGCTACCAGGTCTCTAATGCTCATATTTCACCTGGTGGAAATTGAGATACCGAGATACAAATCCCACAATGTCTTTCTTCATTATTCTCCACCAATAATATTGTCTCGGATCCTGATACATCTTCATGACACCCGGATGAATGGAATACCGCGAGCTATGGGCCTCCTCCAAAATCAACTCCCGAAGCCCATCTACATTGGGCACACAAATTCGGCCCAGCATCCTCAACACCCCATCATCACTGATAATCACATCTCTGGCATCATCATGCTGAACTCTGTCCTTAAGGACAAGCAAATGAGGATCATCATACTAGCGCTCGCTGATGCGCTCATATAAGGAAGACCGAGAAACCACACAAGCCAATACCCTACTTAGCTCTGAAATATTCAACCTCACGAACCGGTTGGACAAAGCCTGAACATCAACTGCAAGGGGTCTCTCCCAACCGGAATATACGCCAAACTCCCCATACTCATTGCCTTTCGGCTCAAAGCATCGGTCACCACATTGGCCTTCCACGGGTGATACAAGATAGTAATGTCATAATCTTTAAGCAACTCCAACCACCTTCGCTACCTCGGATTGAGATCATTCTGCTTGAAGAAGTGCTGGAGGCTACGATGATCAATAGCCTCATAAGACACATCATACTAATAATGCCTCCAAATTTTCAATGCGTGAACAATGGCAGCCAACTCCAAATCGTGAACAAGGTAGTTCTTCTCATGAGGCTTCAACTGACGAGAAGCATAAGCAATTACTCTACCCTCCTACACTAGAACACACCCAATACCAACTCTCGAAGCATCACAATACACGGTATAAGAACCTGAAGCTAATGTCAATACTAACACTGGAGATGTGGTCAAGGTAGTCTTTAGCTTTTGAAAGCTCTCCTCACACTCATCAGACCACTGCAATGAAACACCCTTCTGAGTCAACTTGGTCAAGGGTGATGCAATAGACGAAAATCTCCAAACAAACCGACGATAATAACCCGCCAAACCAAGAAAGCTTCAAATCTCTGTAGCTGAGGACGGTATGGGCCAACTCTGAACCACCTCTATATTCTTCGGGTCGACCTGAATACCCTCACTGGACACCACGTGCCCCAAGAAAGCCACTGAACTGAGCCAAAACTCACATTTGGAAAATTTTGCATAAAGTTTCTCCTCTCGCAACCTCTGCAACACCACTCTTAAATGTTCCACGTGCTCCTCCTGACTATGCGAGTATACCAGAATATCATCAATGAAGACTATAACAAACAAGTCGAGATACGGCCGGAACACACTATTCATCAAATGCATGAACGTTGTTGGGGCATTGGTCATCCCGGAAGATATCACCAAGAACTCATAATGACCATATCGGGTCCTGAAAGCCGTCTTAAGTATATCTGAGTCCCTCATCTTCAACTGGTGATAACCTGAGCAGAGATCAATCTTAGATAACACTCTTGCTCCCTGAAGCTAGTCGAACAAATCATCGATACGAGGCAAAATATACTTGTTCTTAATTGTTACTTTGTTCAACTGCCTGTAATCAATGCACATTATCATGGTGCCATCCTTCTTCTTCACGAAAAGAACCGGCGCACCTCAAGGTGACACACTAGGTCTAATGAACCCCTTATCCAGGAGTTCCTGAAGCTACTCCTTTAACTCCTTCAACTCCGATGGTGCCATACGATACGGTGGAACAGAAATGGGCTGAGTGCCGAGCATCAGGTCAATACCAAAATCGATATCCCTGTCTGGTGGCATGCCCGGCAGGTCTGCATGAAATACATCGGGAAAATCCCTCACAACTGGAACAAAATCGATACTGGGAATCTCTGCACCGACATCCCTCACAAATGCTAGATATGAAAGACAACATTTCCCAACCATACACTGGGCTTTCAAGAAAGAAATCACTCTGCTGGGGACATAATCGGTCGAACCTCGCCACTCAATCTGTGGCACACCAGGCATAGCCAAAGTCACTGTCTTGGCATGACGGTCCAGAATAGCCCTACACGGAGATAACCAGTCCATGCCTAAAATAACATCGAAGTCTACCATACACAATAACAATAGATCCACTCAGGTCTCCAGACCCCCAATAGATACAACACACAATCGGTACACACGGTCTACCACAATTGTATCGCCCACCGGCGTAGAGACATGAACAGAAGAAACGAGGGACTCGCAGGGCATATACAAATAATGGGCAAAATAAGACGACACATAAGAGAAAGTAGAACCAGGGTCAAATAACATAGAAGCATCCATGCGGCAGACTGAGATAATACCTATAATCACCGCATCTGAAACAATCGCATCAAGCCTATCTAGAAGTGCAAAGAAGCGGGCCTAACCACCACCGGATCGACCTCCCCCTCTGGGGCGACCCCTAGATGACTGTCCTCCACCCCTAGCTAGGTGGGTGGATGGTGAAGTGACTAAGGCTAAAGCTGATGGTTGACCTCTCTGCTGACATGAACCCCCAAGACGACGAAGACACTGCCTCCACATGTGACCCATCTCTCCACACTCATAGCAACTCCCGGGTGTTGGAGACGGGGAATGAAGGGAACCCCTAGCACCAAAATGACTAGCAAACGCACCTGGCGTAGAAGAATCCTGAACTAATGAAGCACGGGACGAACCTTGGGCTGGAAGTGCACTGAGTGAGGAATGACCCTACTGAGAACCGTGAGAACCATGGCCTGATGATGCCCCATGATAACCTGGGCGAGCTAACTAAGCATGTCTGAACTGACGGCCTCTGTCGTGCTGAAACTAGCCCCTCGAAGGAGCGCCCCCAAAACTACCATGACCTCGAGGCCTCTTGGCCTCCCTCTTCTCGCGCTCCTGGCGACGAACTAACTCAATCTCATGAGCAATATCCACAACCTCCTCAAACGTAGCACCTGACGCTCTCTCCCTAGTCTTGAGAACCCGAAGCTGGTAGGTGAGGCCATCAACAAACCTCCTGATCCTCTCTCTCCGTAGCAACCATCCAAATAGCATGTCAAGCTAACTCCGAGAACCTCATCTTGTACTGAGTAACAGTCATATCCCCTTGTCATAACTGCTCGAACTGCCTACGCAGCTCCTCCTTGTGGGACTGTGGGACATACTTCTCCAAAAATAGAGTGGAGAATTACTACCAAGTCAGAGGTGTCGAACCAACAGGCCTACGCCTCTCATATGCCTCCCAGCAAGTGAAGGAGCTCCGGTAAACTGAAAGTTCGTGAATGCAACCCCGCTGGTCTCCAGAATACCCGCAGTGCAAAGAATCCTCTGACATCTGTCTAAGAAACCTTGGGCATCCTCGCCCTCTACACCACTGAAAGTAGGAGGCTGGAGTCTGCCAAACCTCTCAAATCTATGTTGATCGTCCTCTAGCATAATTGGGGTTACATAACCCTGAGCAGCTACCACAAGCTGGGCTAGTGGTGCCTCTAGGGTCTGTAATCCCTGAACCACATGATCGAGTGTGCGGGCGGCGGGAGTCTGAGAGCCTCCCCCTGCCTGAGAAGTGGTTGCGGAAGTAGAAACCGAGACCGCTTGAGCAAGACTCGTACATACTGTCAATATCTAGGCCAAAGTCTCATGAAGACCCGGAATCACAATGGGCCCCGCTGGTGCCTGAGCTGGTGGTGCTGGAGCGTCCGCAACCGGGACCTGATCCTGAACTGGGGCAGCCGGTGGATCTGCAGCTGCTGCCCCAGCTGCTGTGTGGGTTGCACCTCTACCCTTACCACGGCCTCGACCGCGTCCTCGGCCCCTAGTGGCTCCAGCTGGTGGTACTGGTGGTCGTCCATCCTGACCGGTAGCGTATGTTCTCACCATCTCTGAGAGAATAGAATAACAGAAGTTTAGTACTCGGATCAACAAATTCGCACGACAAGAATTTCAAGAATATGGAATTTTCCTAAAGGTTCTGCGTCCTCTCGAGGATAAATACAGACGTCTCTGTACCGATCTGCGAGACTCTACTAAACCTTCTAATGACTCGTGAGACCTATGTAACCTACGTTCTAATACCAACTTCTCACGACCCTAAACCCGGACCCGGTCGTGATGGCTCCTCTCATGAAGACAAGGCCAGCCGACACACTTCCAATTCACCTTAGGCAATTAAATAATAAAACTAAGTCTTTAACAGAAATAAAATCCCAAAATAATCGTGAACAATATAATTTACGGAATTAAAACAAACACATCCCGATATCGGGGCGTCACCAGTCATGGGCATTTAAAATAATACTACAAGTCTGAAAGTCTACTCCACTACTATATAGCTAAATCAGAAAGGAAATAAGATGGAGGGAGATTGCGCTGGGCTGCGAATCGCGGGGCAGCTACCTAGTGAATCTCCGAAAATCAGCTGGACAGCTTTCAACCCTCGCTAGCAGGACTTGTAGCGCCCGAATCTACACACAGGGGTGCAGGGAATAAAATGAGTACTCCAACTCAGTGAGTAATAACAATAATGAAGACTGAGCGATATAAAATTACGTTAAACACAATAATAAGCTATACGAGGTAGAACAAAAACCAGTAAACACAATTAAACAGTAAAATCTCACAAAACACCTTTTAAGCAGTTTAAACAAATAGAGAAAGAATAGCTAGAACAGGTAAAACACATAAGAACTGCCCCTCAGGCAAAGTAACAACAGAATCGGCCCCTCGGGCAATATCACATAACAATACCAGCCCCTCGGGCTATATCTCATATCACAATGGGTACCCGCGCTCACTAGGGGTATACAAACTCCGGGAGGGGCTCTTTACGACCCAAGTGCAATCTCAAGCCATCTCGTGGCATCATAAATAGGCTATCGACCTCATATCA
The DNA here is from genome assembly GCA_026770625.1 of Nicotiana glauca. Taxonomy (NCBI): domain Eukaryota; kingdom Viridiplantae; phylum Streptophyta; class Magnoliopsida; order Solanales; family Solanaceae; genus Nicotiana; species Nicotiana glauca. The sequence goes on from MU720729.1 coordinate 63,499, forward strand.
ATCACAAGCCACCTCGTGGCGTACAATCTCAAGCCCTCAGCCTCATTATCATAATTAGTATATCACTGCTGCAGCGTGCAGCCCGACCCAAAAGTATCCTCACAACACAGGCCCTTGACCTTATCAGTCAGAATCTCATAAGCCCCTCGGGCAATAGTAAAACATGAAGCTCAACTCAAAATATCTTTAAAAATATCATTTAAGGTGTTTAAGACAGAATAACATAGCTGAGTTTTGATAACAGTAAAAATATGGCATGACTGGGCACAAGTATAAAATCAAACATTGAGGAAATATCAGTAAAAATCCCCTAAGGATCCAAACAGTTGGCACGAAGCCCAAATATGACATTTAGTCCAAAACATGACAATATCAACCAATTTGCTATCAAATACGCAGTAAAACAGTCATCCGGGATGGACTAAATCACAATCCCCAACGGTGCACGACCCCATGCTCATCATTTAGCGTGTGCGTCATCTCAACATAGCCGAACACTATGTAATCCAGGGTTTCATACCCTCAGGACAATATTTAAAATTATTACTCACCTCAATCCGGCCCAAAATCTAGCTTGCAATGCTTTTGCCCCTCGAATCGGCCTCCGGATGCTCCGAATCTACGAAAAATCAGAACGTAACCATCAAAATATGCTAAAGGGACCAAGCCCACTCGAAATTAATCGAAAAACAATGCAACTCCCGAAATTACCAAAACTCGACCCCCGAGCCCATGTCTCGGAATTCGATAAGTTTTATATCATTAGATTTCTTATCTCCCCACGAGTTCATACATATCAAAAGTTCCAAAATCCGACCAATAATGATCTTTCAAATCCTCAATCAAAGGCCTAAGTTTCTAAGCCCTAGTTCTTCTAATTTTTGGCTTAAATTCCATTAATTTCAGCCCTAATCCGTGAATTAATACCATAGAAACGAGTTTTCATAATCCAAAACCTTACCTCAATGAAGTCTCCTTGAATTCTCTCTCCAAAATCGCCCACAGCTCCAAAATTCGTGTTTAAAATAGTGAAACCCTCTGAAAATTGCGAATGAAGAAATATAACATTCTGACCCAGGCTTTTCGCACCTGTGGTCCAGACGTCGCACATGCGTGACCGCTTCTACGGTCCCAAGCACCACACCTGCGAACTCCACTTAAACGGCCAAAATCGCATCTGCGATGCTCACTCCGCACCTGCGCCATCGCAGGTGCGTTCACCCAACCGCTTCTGCGGTCACAACCTTCCTAGGCCTTTTTCCGCTTCTGCGACTGGCTACCCGCATCTGCGGGGTCGCACCTGTGATCCTTCAACCACAGATGCGGTTATGACAACAACCAAAAAGGTTTCAGCTCTCAAACACAATTCCAAACCTTCCGTCAACCATCCGAAATCACCCCGAGCCCCCCCTGGACCTCAACCAACAACACAAACACATCCTGTACTACTATTCAAACTTATACCAACCTCCAAAACACCTCAAACAACATCAAAACCACCAAAACACATCGAATTCAAGCCTAAGGTTCTAAAATCTTCCGCATTCCACTTTTGATAAAAAAAAGTATACCAAACTACGTCTGAATGACCTGAAATTTTGCACACACATCCCAAATGACATAACGAAGCTATTGCAACTTGCGGAATTCCATTCTGAGACCATATATCAAAATCTCACCTATCAACCGGAAAACGCCAAAAATTCAGTTTGTCAATTCAAGCCTAAATCTACTCCGGACCTCCAAAACACATTCCGATCACGCTCCTAAGTCTCAAATCATCTCCCGAAACTATCTGAACCATCAAAACTCACATCCGAGTCCTCTAACACATAAGTCAACATCCGGTTGACTTTTCCAACTTAAGCTTTCTTAAAAGTGACTAAATGTCTTAAACCTTTTCAAAACCTTTCCGAACCCGAGCCAACCAACCTGATCACCTATAGAATCGATAAATAAAGCAAATAGAAGCAGAAATGGAGAAAAATAAAGCGGTAACTCATGAGACGACTGGCCAGGTCGTCACAGGTAACTACGAACAAACTAAAATTTGCCATCACATACTCAATTTATGGACATCTTTAAATACTTTGGATGACTATGATTAATTGTTTGATAAAAATTACATGCTTAAATTAGAGTTTAAATCACGTCTATTATCAATTCAATCACAGTCTAATCTGCATGAGATTAAAAAAAGTACGTAATAATAATAATCTAAGGGAGAAGGATAAGAGCTAAAATTGTGGAATAAAATGTAGGATTATCTTATCCCACGTAAATTGAACTTTTGATTTTGGTAACCCGACATTCTTTACACTATAATTATGGTATTATTTTTATATCACACTCAATGTGGGATAGTAATTTGGAAATTACTAATTTCGAAATAGACAATAAAATGACACATTAGCCCTTCTCCAATCTCCCAAAATCTTTTAAGAAAGATAATATTAAAATTAAAAATAATTTTTTTAATTCAAATTTATCTATTGTAAAATTGAATACATATTTTATATTACATATGTATATCCCATTTTTAATTTAATAAATCAAACAACTATCAATAAAGATATATTCACTAATTAATTATATTTTTATTTAATTTCTTATTATAATCCCAATATAATCTGTCCAAATGAAAGGACCCAATAAGAGACAACATTTTTCCATAACAGTTTAAGGGAAAAAAATGAAAGGACTGCATTTGATAAAGAGAATTCACTAGATATTGTAGGGAGCCATAATTGACCAACTGAGTGGGAATAATTAATTAGTTCTAATTATGTCAAATAATAAACAACTTTTTCTTAATTTTAAACAGACAAATGATTATGAGTCTTAGGTGTCTTAAATACAGGCCAAAAAAACAGGTCTATGTTAGTGGAAAATCATGTAAGAAACACAAAAATTATGCTTAGTATATAGCACTAATAATGGAGCTACTGTGTACAATCACATTTCTCATCCTATCCATCTTCTCTATAATCATTAATAATTATTTGTACTAATTATCAAATTTCAGCTGACTCTTTTCTCTTTCTTCTCCACTGTTAGAAGCAATTCTTATTGTGTTAGTTTCTCTCCATTTCTTTACTTATATGGGTTCTTGTTGTTTTTGTGTTTTGTATGTGGGGTTTGGTGCATTAAGCTTAAAGCTCTAAACTTTTGACTTGGGTTGAAAAATGAATCAAGAATTCATTTTTATTGCTTTTCTCAGCTATTTCTTGAGCTATTTGCATATACATGTATATATGTACGTGGGTTTTAATTAGTGTGTATAAGTTTTGTGTTTTTATGTGGATTTTGATGCAGTAAGCTAGAAGCTTTAATTTTTGACTTGGGTTTCTTGAGTTATCTGTAAATACATGTATATATGTATATGGGTTTTTATGGGTGTGTGTTGGTTGTATGTTTTTTTTTTCTTTTTTGGATTTTTGATGCATTAAGCTTGAAGCTTTGATTTTGACTTGGGTTGACCTATATGACTTCAGGTAATGTAGAATTTTTTTGGTTGATTCAGTTGAAAAAAGAAGCTTTTTGGTGGGGCAGAATTGGTTGTTTTGCAGAGGAAGTTTGTGTTTCGAATTGCTGCTCAAGGTGCTTCCTTTTGTTGATTCTGAACCTTATTGCTATTTTCTTGATTTGTAACGGAGCTTAACTAAAATGTATATGGTGTTGCCTTGTTTTGGAATAAAATTGACCTGAATAGAGTGGAATGGAAGTAGAGGATTCATATAGCCGACTCCAACTAGTTAATGATTGAGATGTTGTTGAATAATTGATATTCTAGTTTCTGTTGCATATATTAGGAAGCATTTGGAGGCTTGAAAGTGAAATGTTAATGAGTGATAATTTTGTTGCGCTTTTTTAAAGCTTGTCTATTTCTTTCTATTTTTAGTTTCGATAGCTCAGATATCTTCTAAGAAGCAGAATACACTTGAATTGACCATCTGGTTCTTTCAGCCAAATGCAGATCTTGAAGCAGCAGAAAGTTCGTGTTTCGAATTGCTGCTCAAGGTGCTTCCTTTTGTTGATTCTGAACCTTATTGCTATTTTCTTGATTTGTAACGGAGCTTAACTAAAATGTATATGGTGTTGCCTTATTTTGGAATAAAATTGACCTGAATAGAGTGGAATGGAAGTAGAGGATTCATATAGCCGACTCCAACTAGTTAACGATTGAGATGTTGTTGAATAATTGATATTCTAGTTTCTGTTGCATATATTAGGAAGCATTTGGAGGCTTGAAAGTGAAATGTTAATGAGTGATAATTTTGTTGCGCTTTTTTAAAGCTTGTCTATTTCTTTCTATTTTTAGTTTCGATAGCTCAGATATCTTCTAAGAAGCAGAATACACTTGAATTGACCATCTGGTTCTTTCAGCCAAATGCAGATCTTGAAGCAGCAGAAAGTTCGTGTTTCGAATTGCTGCTCAAGGTGCTTCCTTTTGTTGATTCTGAACCTTATTGCTATTTTCTTGATTTGTAACGGAGCTTAACTAAAATGTATATGGTGTTGCCTTATTTTGGAATAAAATTGACCTGAATAGAGTGGAATGGAAGTAGAGGATTCATATAGCCGACTCCAACTAGTTAACGATTGAGATGTTGTTGAATAATTGATATTCTAGTTTCTGTTGCATATATTAGGAAGCATTTGGAGGCTTGAAAGTGAAATGTTAATGAGTGATAATTTTGTTGCGCTTTTTTAAAGCTTGTCTATTTCTTTGTATTTTTAGTTTCGATAGCTCAGATATCTTCTAAGAAGCAGAATACACTTGAATTGACCATCTGGTTCTTTCAGCCAAATGCAGATCTTGAAGCAGCAGAAAGTGTGATTTGCCGGGGTGTGCTTCAAACTCGAAGCTAATATTAGTGTGATGGGCTGTGAATGTTCTAAATGTGCCTCGTGTTGCTGGACAGGACAGAGTGGCCCCATTCACGAGGCTCAAAATCCTGGTATATATATCTTTTATTATAAGCTTTTTTATAGAACTTTCCTCCTGCAGTGTTTAATGTACTTGTTACTTTTTTTATTCTGGTTTCATGCTTCAAATAGATGAAGAAAAAGATGAAGTTAGTGATTTGCCTGCATTCCGTGAGTTTACGTTTGAGCAGCTCAGGATAGCTACTTCTGCATTTGCTGTAGAGAATATAGTTTCAGAACATGGCGAAAAAGCTCCAAATGTTGTATATAAAGGAAAGCTGGAGAACCAGAGGCCGGTTGCCGTTAAACGTTTCAACAGATCTGCGTGGCCTGATTCCCGGCAGTTTTTAGTAAGTATTTGGCTGGCATTGTTCCAGTTCGGAAAATTATTAGTTCCTTCTTATATTATGTACCTGATGCATCAACAGCAAAATGGAAACAAAGAAATGAATGCATGCCATAAGCTCTGCTTTTTTAGTGCTCGCACTCTTGTGAATGTGTTTGTAGCCTGTAATTAACTTGTGTTTCATCTGCTGACAAATGCTTAACATAGTTAAGCTATAGATTCGAACTTGATTTTCTCTCTTCATATGGGAAATTTCAGGAAGAAGCAAGGGCCGTCGGTCAACTCCGCAACAATAGGTTAGCAAATCTTCTTGGCTGTTGCTGCGAGGGTGATGAAAGGTTGCTAGTTGCAGACTTCATTCCCATTGAGACACTTGCAAAGCATCTTTTTCATTGTAAGTTCGTCCACACACATATTTTGTTTCCCTACCGCAGGACTGGTTTCATTCCGTTTTTTTTTTTGGGGGGAGGGGGGGACTGAGAATGAAACAAATTGTGTACTGATAATATGCTTTATTTATATAACTTTTGAATACTAGATTTGCTGAACTAATTTTTATCGAAGGGATTTTTGGCTTAACTGATAACTTCAAGCGGGATGAGACTGCACCTAGATTTTCTTTTTCAATTCTAGCCAGACAAAAAGAGCAGATCCAATCTGTGACCTTGTTCTGAAATTCCCAAACAAAGCCTTCGGTTCATGCACTGTTCCATTTTAGAGAATGACTTCCTGTTTCCTTTTTATGGTTTTCCCTGTTAGTATCCATCTTAGAGAATGACTTTTCATTTGCACGCAAGGGCGTGGTCTAGTGGTCAATGAATGGGAGGAGAATGTGAGGTCTCAGGTTCAAACAGCCTTAGGGTGCACAATTATCTGGTACCTGTGTTGGGAGGTAGCAGGTACCCAGTGGAATAGTCGAGATGCGCACAAGCTGGGCCCGGACACCACCGTCAAAAAATAGAAGAAGAAGAAGAAGAAGAATGACTTCCCATTTCTTTTGCTTTATAAAAGAGTTACTCTTTGGTTTCTAATTTTGTTCTCAGGTATATTTGCTTAAATTCTGAAGTGAGATTGTGTTTGCTTGCTAGCATGTCCATACATGGAGCTCATTATACAGTCTACAAGAATCATCCTTTTCTTGTTTAACCGTAAATTCAAATGCTCACAGACCAATTCACTGCCACTGCCACTGCCACTGCTAGTCAGCTACTGTTGTTGCTTTCTCTTTCCACTAGGATTAGTTTAAGAAGAGAGGGAAGAAGAGAGAGTGGGAAGCAATGACTATGATAATGAAGTCAAAGAAACAGATGAGGTTAATCAGTTTGGAAAAGTTAAACTTGGTACCTTTCCTTTTCTTTTCTATATATATTTTTTTCTTTTTCGCATGGTTAGTAACTGAGAAGATTTGAAAAGTAGAACATGACCATGAGCTTTTCCAAACTTCTCCTAGATAGAACTTACGGGAAATGGAAAATGAGATTGGATGAGATGGGATACCTATTTGCTTTAATTGCTTTAAGGAAGATTGGAAAGTCATGAATTTCCTTCAAAAGATAACATATTCTTTGATAATGTTCGGTCGACTCATCTGTGAGAGTTTTAACTCAGGGGATACACAACCAATGAAGTGGGCAATGCGGTTAAGGGTGGCCTTGTATATTGCACAGGCTCTTGAATATTGTACAGACAAAGGGCGTGCTCTTTATCATGATCTTAATGCTTATAGAATTTTGTTCGATGAAGTAAGTTGATAGTTACATCTTCATTTTTTTATTGTTTATTTGTATTGTTAAATTTCACAATTCAAGTACTCAAATGCCTATTATGGTCTCCTCCGTATATTTCACAGGATGGTGATCCCCGACTCTCTTGTTTTGGTTTGATGAAGAACAGCCGAGATGGAAAAAGTTACAGCACGAACTTGGCATTTACTCCTCCTGAATATTTGAGAACAGGTAAGAGCTACCTTAACAAACAAACGCGGTCATCTTAAGTGACGGTGTTCCTTCATGTCTAATGATTCACACACTAACCAACCACAGCCAGCTGAGCTTCTTGATGTTCTTCTTTTGTAACTCTTTAGTTGTTAACACTTTTCTAATTACAAGATTAAAGGGAATGTTTTCTATGAGTTACTTTCAGTTATTAAAAACAAAAGGATCCACTTTGACCATTATGGCGTTCGTGTATAGGATTTTGTTGCAATACATTCAGTGTGGAGGGTTCATTGAATTCATGGTGTTAATTACATTTATCCTTTCTTGAATTATTGAACTTGTTATAGTTTGTTCACTCAGTTATTTTGAACTTTTGTAGGAAGAATCACCCCGGAGAGTGTGATATTTAGCTTCGGGACACTTTTGCTTGACCTTCTCAGTGGAAAACACATCCCTCCTAGCCATGTATGGTTCTCCTGCTAAATTTATTATTTATTTCTCATTTAAGTGACCCCTACAACCATATTGCTCACACTTTATCGTGACGAGAAAACATGACGATAAGTGTTCTACAAAATCTTGGCAAAATTGTTAAAATCGGACATCAAATTTAAAAAGGGCTTGGGTGGCTTCCTCTCTTGCTTAAGATGTGTACTGAAACCGAAGATATTGTGATTTATATTTTCCAGAGTTTACATGAAATATATCAAATAATTACTTAGGATGAAAGATGGTTATCAAAATACTGGCATTCATGAATTAACACAATCCTTTCCGGTGCTCTTGTTCCTTCTAATATGTATCTGCTTATGTCAGGCACTGGATCTCATAAAAGACCGGAATCTTGAGATGCTAACTGATTCTTGCTTGGAAGGCCAATTTTCTACAGATGACGGAACTGAATTGGTACGGATTGCTTCAAGATGTCTACAATACGAGCCTCGTGAGCGGCCGAATCTCAAGTCATTAATTGCTGCATTATATCCTCTTCAAAAAGAAGCTGAGGTTTGTGCCCAGGCATTATTCTTCCAGCAATATCTTTTCTCTAAATACTGCTATGATACAGTAGTTATCCAAAATTAGTGAAAGCAATAACTAAAATTTGGTGAGAAGCATCTAGGTTACATTTATTTTCCATAAACTTGATTTCACTTATCTACATCGGCTGATAGTAAGATGCCATAAATCATCTATTACATGACAAAATATAGCTGGATTGAAGTTTTAGCAAATTGTTTTCTAGGTTCCCTCTCATGTATTGATGGGTATATCACGTGATGGCGAAACTATGTCTCTATCTCCACTTGGTGAAGCTTGTTTGAAAACCGACTTGACTGCCATCCATGAGATTTTAGACACGCTTGGGTACAAAGATGATGAGGGAGCAGCTACTGAGGTTTGTCTATCAATTATTATTCTTGGAACTGATGTTCTGGTCTTGTATATGCTTGTTCTCTGAAATTCTATAACTTGTTCCTGTTCTATAGAATTAATGCCGTCTTCTTAATATTGAACAAAATATCCAAGCTAAAGATTCCCGAGGCTTTCATTGCATTGAACATGATAACATAAACCCATCGTTACGGGTTTGGCCGAACCCAGTAGCTTTGGTTCAAACCCCAAATTTATCTTAAAAAATCCATTAAATATTTATATATTATTACAATTTAGAATCTAGTAACTTAAAAGGATTAGAATCCCGAACTAATAGGCTTCAAAACCTGGCTCCGTCTCTGTATAAACCTTTTTGTGTGGTTTTTGGTCATGCACGCAATTCATGTGTTTCAACTTATTGGTCATTCACATTGTGATCATATCCAAGCTTATATGTGTTGAAAGCAAATTATTAGCATCTCATGATAATCGCACTTTTTTTCTTGCTTGCAGCTTTCATTTCAGATGTGGACAGATCAGATGCTGGAAACATTGAACTCAAAGAAAAAGGGTGATGCTGCTTTCAAGAACAAAGATTTTAGAGCTGCCATTGAATACTATACGAAGGTTGGAAATCTACCATAATGTTTATGCTACATCGTACCATATAATGTGGATTATCTATTTTTGAACTTATATCTTTATTTAATTACTTTGGGTTGGTCTTGCAGTTTATTGAAGTTGGAACCATGGTTTCACCAACTGTGTACGCTCATCGGAGTCTGTCTTATCTCATGAGTGATATGCCACAAGAAGCCCTCAATGATGCAGTACAAGCACAGGTAATATCTCCTGTTTGGCATATCGCATCGTATTTGCAAGCTGCTTCTCTTTTCACATTGGGGAGGGAAAACGAGGCACTAGTCGCACTTAGAGAGGCTGCCATACTCGAAGAAGAGAAGAACGACGCTTCTTGAAATTGGCGAATGGAACTTGTATGTATGATCATTACCTTTAGATTTCTCCTTTATTTACTTGACACATAAATCACAAGTATCTTCTTTTTTAAGCAGAAATCTGGAGACGTTGTCGATCTGTCACCTACATGCATGCAATGGTTAGTAAATTGTGTTATAGCTATAGAGAATTCTTTCGTAATAATTCAATGCCATTGATTCCTAAAGATACAAGATATGTAGGAAAGGATGGGGAGAAACTCAGCTGTAATTTATGTACAGTGCTATATGGTTGCTCAACTATCTATTTTGCCTTTCCCCTCTTAGGGGTGCAGATTTTCTACATGTAAATTCTGTCTTATGGTTTTATTGTAAGGTCAATTTTACAATATTTATTTTAAGAATTTGCAACTGATGTAACTTTTTGTAATGTTGTAATCCTTTCCCAAGATTATTGCAGTTTTGAGTGCTTGTGCTATGGTATTTAGATAGGGATTGTAGCTCACACTTGAATTGAGCTTTTTTTTTTTTTTTTTTTAATCCTTCTGAGTTTGGTTGGAATACCATTTATACCGGTATTAGTTATATTGGGATAAGTTATGCTGTGATTGTTGTTTATTCATTGTTTGATATGTTGTATCAAGAATGACAATTTTATAATTTCTAAAAAGGTACAAAATTATACCGGTGCTAATTACCCCACCTTCTATAAGGTATAAGTTATCTCAGTGTTAAAATTAACACCGAGATAACTTATACCTGGTTAGCTAACCAAACAGAGTATTAAGGTGGTATTAAATTTTTATATCACCCTTATACCTTCTTATACCTCGTACCAAATGACCCTAAGGGGTTTTGAGCATTCATTGCCACGGTTGTCCATACTAACATTATGCGTAGAAATTCTTTATTTCTTATTCGTTTTAATAAATATTACCATTACTAACTTTTATTATTGGAGTATACTCCCTCCAATCTAAACTAAGTGATTTTTTTGTTTATTTTTACACATATTAAGAAATTTATATTTTAACATTAATTAGCAATAAAATTGACCATATTAACCTTTACTATCTCTTCACATAAACTCTCCTAACACATACTCCATCATTAATTGTTCCAAGGGTAATGTAGAAAAAAAATAATTAATTCGTTCTTGAAATCTGAAAAAACCATTTATTTTGGAAAGAAGGGAGTAGCATCTCAACCTACATAAATTTAGGAGAACCGCTAATAAACGATCGGCATCACATATTCATATGTCGTTTCAAAACAAAAATTGTCATGATAATAGTTTCGATATGAACATCAAACGTTTTGATACGCAAATGAATTCTAGATTTGTCGAGGGACAAAATGGATATTGAAAAGCACATAAGAAGGGGTGAAATTCAAAAATAGCCAGATTTATAAATGGTAATTGAAAAATAGCCACGATTTCAAAAGTAATCGAGATTTAGCCACTTTTCATGTAAAGATAAATATGAACAAAAACACTGTTCAAAATCTAGAAAATATTCCAGCATAATATACTGGAGTTAGAATATCTTTACATGTGAACTTCCAGCATAATATACTGATCTAGCATAATATGCCGGAAGTTTATACACATGTGCTACAATCAGCGGCGGATCTATAGGCTAATTTTGGGTGCTCAAGCACCCGTTAACTTTGACAAGCTTTAGTAAATTTGTATAGGTAATTATAAAAATATTGAAATAAATATTTAGCAAGCATGACTGAACTCTTTTTTTCTCTTTTTTCATAATTTTTATCAGTGAGCACCCACGATTTTAAAATCCTGGATCCGCCACTGGCTACAATCTCTAGTATATTATGGTAGAACTTTCTGTGTGCTGGTGTTCTAGCATAATATGCTGGAAGTTCATACACAGGTGCACCAATCTCCAATATTATGCTGAAACTTTTCATGTTGCAGCAAAATAATGGCTATTTTTCAATAATTTTGCAAACGCTGGCTATTTTTCAATTACCAGTTCGAAAACTAGCTAGCCCATGTTACTTTTACCATAAGAAACCAACGAAGTGCAATTTGTTTGCAAGGCTGATAATGAAACAAGAAAATTAATCAAAATACCGTTTATCCAAACGTTTAAACAAAAAATAACCTACATATATAAAATATGCGTATATCTATGTATAATCTGTAAATATCGACTAGAAACAATAAACCGCTATTTAGGTAAAGATAACTTATGAAAACCAGGGGCATTTGTATTTATACCCGCTTTTTGGGTCACTTTTTAACTTGTGTTCGCTTTGCAAAAAAAAAAAATGCAAACGTACTCACTTTTTCGCTTAACTTCAGCATACGGGTCTGAAGTAGCAAAAACAATAACGCAAAACTTCAACATTCTAGTAGACGGGCCTGAAGTAGCAAAAATTGCTAAACCAAGTGTGCTGAAGTTTTAGTTTGTAATTGTTGAACTTAAGCATAGTAGCTGAAGTTTTGTTCTCTATTTGCTGAAGTTTTTGTTTATAATTGCTGAACTTAAGCATAGTAGCTGAAGTTTTGTTCTCAATTTGCTGAATTTTTTGTTTGTAATTGCTTAACTTAAGCATAATAGATGAAGTTTTGTTCTCTATTTGCTGAAATTTTTGTTTATAATTGCTGAACTTAAGTATAGTAGCTGAAGTTTTGTTCTCAATTTGCTGAAGTTTTTGTTTGTAATTGCTGAACTTAAGCACAGTAGATGAAGTTTTGTTCTCTATTTGTTGAAGTTTTTGTTTGTAATTGCTGAATTTAAGCATTCTAGTAGCTGAAATTTTGTTCTCTATTTGCTGAAGTTTTTGTTTGTAATTGCTGAACTTAAGCATAACAGCTGAAGTTTTGTTCTCTATTTGTTGAACTTAAGCATTCTAGTAGCTGAAGTTTTGTTCTCTACTTGCTGAACTTCAGCATGTTTTAGCTGAAGTTTTGTTCTTTATTTGCTGAAGTTTTTATTTGTAATTGCTGAACTTAAGCATTCTAGTAGCTGAAGTTTTGTTCTCTACCTGTTGAACTTCAGCATGTTTTAGTTGTAGTTTTATTTTATATTTGCTGAACTTCAGCATGTTTTATGTTATCATATAATTGATTTTTTGTACAGATAATAAGTTTATCATACATAGAATTAATAGCTTAAAAAATTAGATAATGATTTAGCACATCATGTTAAAATGCATTGATATTGTACAAAGCTGAATCTAAAAAGAATAATAGAATGTGAATTAAAGGAAATGGACTTATATTTACATACATGTACGTACTTACTTTAGAAATTTATTTATAATTTATTTTTAAATAATCTGATAAATAAACTTATGGCAACATCATCCCCATGAACTGAAATTTCATAGCAGCACCAACAACAACAGAAGAAAGAAGAAGAAGAAGAAGAAAATGAAGGAGGAGAAGGAGTATGAGTAGAAAGGGGACTTAAGTTGTTTAAAAAATATGTACAAGTTAATTTAAAAAAAAATAGATATAGATTAAATGAAAACGACCAAATAAGGCGTCCCGTGCAATTTTTACGAAAACGACTTAGAAGCAACGTCTTTGGAGCGGGCCAGCCCAAGCGCCACAGGCCGATCCGGGTGGAGACCCGCCTTTTCCAGGCCCATTGGAATCCCCATTCCCTTTGCTCAGCGACTCCAAAAATACCAAATAAAGACTTTTGAAACACCAATCAAAAACCCAACTGAGCAGCAAAATCGGAAAACCTCGGCGGCCATTGAATTGGAACGAGAGAGAGAGACGCTCGATTTAGCAGTACTATTTCAAATACAGAGAGAGGGAGGGAGGTAGAGATAGAGAATGGTGTATATAACGTCGTGGGATGATTTTGTGGAGAGATCCGTGCAGTTATTTCGCGCCGATCCCGAGAAAGTAATCTTCTAATTTCCACTACTCCGGTTTTATATCCTTTGTTTCGTTAATCTTAATCATATATAAAATCGATTGATGGTAGTAAATAAATTTGGTGCTTTTTGTAGACTCGGTATGTGATGAAATACAGACATTCTGAGGGTAAATTGGTTCTTAAGGTCACCGATGATACAGAGGTAAATATTCCCTTTTCAGCTCCAATTTGCTATTTTTGTTCGTAGCTTGTGCGTACGATGGATGCTGAATTGAAATTTCAACTACTTCTATTTATTTCTTTTTGGGTGGAGTTCTATTGCTGCCATTTCTATCTTTGCATTACATTTTAGTGCAAATGTTTGGGCTCCTTTTGCTGTTGTTCTCTCTTGAATCCTATGTGGTGTGTGTAAAAGCTACAACCTTAGACAAGAATGGCGTTCACGTTTTTATAAAGAAGCACTAAGTAGCTTGTGTTAAATTTTGATGATCAAAGTCAACTTGTGTCATATTTGGGGGATGGAGTTGATGCTTTTGAATATGCTTTTTATCATATTGAGTGAGACATATGATGTAATAACGATTAGAGCAAGCACATATATATATACACACACACACACTTTTGAGCGTAAAATAAAATCATTAAGTGAAGATGGTCATCTTTGGGAAGACTCTGATAAACTGTTTGGTTGCATAAACTTGATGAGGCTCAAATTTTACATGTATTTAAAGATCATATTCGATCAAGAGAGTGATCAAATAAGACATGCTTATCTTGAGGAAAAGTCCTACGATAATTTTGAGAACTATTGTTCCCAAGGATAAGTATTTTTGTTAAAATAAACTTAAATGGTTAACTTTAGTAGTTATGTTTACCTAATATCTTTAATACCAGGCAGGGTCCTTATTTTTACAATCTTATCCAATATAGAATTATCTATGTGAATGAATTATTTAGTTTTCGAAAGGTGCTTTTATAATAATACAGATATTATTTGTGATTAGAATTTTATCCAACTTAGAATGTACTAATCGAGGGTCAAAAAGAGTATCAGCTTTTTGCGTTGGAGCTTTGTGCTTTTAATGATGCATATTATTATGAAGTCGATCATACTTGATGGCATATTTTAGGGTTATTGTCTTGTATGTTAGAATTTGTATAGCTCTAACATTGATAAGATAGAACTCCGAAGAGATTCAATGCCGGAAAGGAGTTAAAGTGACAGAATGGGATGAGAACACTGCTTGGTTGGAAAGTAACTGGAAAAGAAATGATTAAGAGGAAAGCAGGTTAAGTTTGTGGAACCAGCTAGTATAACACCTTAGGAAGAACACGATTTTATGCAATGACACCCAACAATTAGACAGCGTTTCGAGAAAAGCTATTATGGTGTAGAAGTGAAGTCATTTGCAATCCTTGTACATTAGCTTCGTTTGGCGGACTGAAATTTTAGAGTATCAAGGACGACTAAGCCAACACTTTATAGTTAACCAGATAATATTTCTTTTACTGTTCTTAAAATGGATAGTACCACACTCCATATTATTTACAATAACATGGACCTTTCTCTTTCTTCTTTGTTGAAGCTTATCATGTACATGCGTTTGTTTGGATCTTTGAAGTTGATTCTTCTGGTCAAGAGGTCAAAGAGAAAATTCTGACAGATGTATAAGTATAACAAAGAAAAAGTTGACTTTTTAAAGCGGGGAGAAGGGAAGGGGAAAACGTGTGCAGTCGAAGGGTAGAAAGAACAGGGAGATCTGTTTTGTTAGGTTGTGACTTTTGCTTCTTTGAGAAGTATTGTTAAAGGCTCATTTGAGGCGCGCTTAAGCCCTGAAACTCAAGGCATGCACTTCGGCTCACAGGCTGCACTTCAATGTAGGCGAAGCACCAAGGCGCGTGCCTCATTGCCCATAAGTTCTATGTTGATAGAGCGGTAAAAAACAATAAATATAATTGGCAAAAAGATATATTAATTGTTAATGAAATCATTATGAATAAAATTGTTACTATTTTCGTGCATTACATATATATTTTTTCTTTTTTTTTTCTTTGTTTTGTGCCTTTTAAAACTAAATGCCACACTTTAGTTGCGCTTTGCGCATAAAGCTTTGATAGACCCGTAATGCTTTTTAACGCTGTTTGCTCTTAACAATACTGCTTTGAGATTACCAGGGAATGACTTCTATGTGAAGCTTTATTAGGAGAGGGTGCATATATAGCTTAGAAAAAACTTTGTACTAATAGCATCTTCTTGATGCCGTCAATGATGTCATTTCATTAAAAAAAATGGCCTAGCAAAACTTTTTGATTCTCAAATCACATAGTTTGTATTGTCCAAATATTTTGCTGGAAATCTCTTCTAGGCTAAGTTGTTCGGACTCGGGTGCGGATATCCGATATGGGGATGGTTCCGAGTATCCGATTCGGCAAAATCTAAATTTTAAGATTCGGGGGTGTGAATCCGTATATGGATACGAGTGCGGAGATACGGCAAAGCAAATTCAAAATAATAAAAAATAGAGCTATAGATTTGTACAACTAGTAAAATCTAATAAATATAACTTTTTCTTCTTTATTCTTTTTGTTTTGCGCAAATCAAAAAATTGAAGCTCAAAGCACACTTATATTAATATTTGCTACATAACGTGGTTATAGAGGAGAAAATGGTCAAAAATTATATAAATATGGTCAAAAACTCAATTTTTTAAAAGTGCTACAGTACTTCTTTTTGTAATTTGATGGGAGGCAACTAAAGGCCTGAAACACTCCATTATGTAACCCCATTATCTCATAAACAATTGGAAAAATATGTGCTACCAATTAAAAAGTATTCACTTCTTAATTTGTCCCTTTTTTCTTCATCCATTCTCTGCTGCCTCTTCTCTTTCCATCTCTGAGATATTTTCCCGCAAAACATTTTCCATGTCTGTCTTTTTTTCCAGTACAAAACTCAAAACTCATTCGAGCCCTTCCCACGAGCTCTTGATTTTAGAAACATACAACATGAACAAGAAGATTGACCAAGACAAAAAGCTTCAATGAAGATAAAAGGACTTGCATAAATTACTACATAGCAGTAAAATTGAAGGTATTTCGTTTCTCATCTCTCTTTACTTAAATCTATTTAATTTTTTATTTTGAGAAATCAAAATCTCAATTTTGTCTCCCAAATTTGTCGATGGACTCTGGTCAAAGTGTCCGAAGTTGGTTGATCGTATCCGGGACGTTTCCCGCTCCAGCACCCGTCCGAGTCTCGTATCGGGACGAGGACGGCACCAAAATTGAAGAGTCCGTGCAACTTAGCTTCTAGGCGTCACATATCTGCATAAACTTCAGCAGCGGGCACATTAAGATCTTTGATTCAGTGCTTGCCATGCTTTCCTTTCTCTCTCTTATTCTTTTATGGTTCAACTCTCACTATGATTCTTTTTTAATAACCGTGAAATCTGTCGTTTCCGGCTTAGAAACTCTATGGATAATGGGTCCATCCCTTTACTCTTCTCCACTTGAATATCAAACTTAACTCAGAGCGGAATTCGAACTCGTGATGTGCAACTACCACAAATCCCGCACTGTGCAACCTTCGCCATTGTGTCAAGGAACTGGGCCTCCCTCATCATTTTTTTACCGATCTCTTATTATCCAGCTTGTGGTTGACCTTATTTCGTTTGGCTCTCTATATTTGAACATTAGAAATATACGAAGCCTAGAAGAGATTTTATTCTTTTGGCAGCTTACTTGCGTGACTGAACATTCTGTCAGAAGCTTTGATGATACCCAAATTCTAAAGTTATGTAGTATCTTTCTTGGAAAAGTTATGGAGAATTTGCGGAAAATTTAAAATGCTGCTATGATTCTAATACTTTGAGGACACATACATAGGCAGTTGGACCTGTACCAGAGACTTTACTAAAAATTGGGGACTCTGTATCTCAGAAATTCTCATCCTTCATAGGATACAAATAGTGATGGTCTGGACTTGGAAGTTTCGGGTGGAGCCATGGAGACAGTGGCGGAGCCCGGAATTCTAGCAAAGGGGATTCAAACAAATGCACTATCTAGAAGCTTCAGTTATGTTTAAGGAGACAACAGTTCATTTACTCTCAAGAAGATTTGTTTGGCATTATTTTTGAACGAAAAGTATTCAATTGAACCCCCTTCCTTACCTCTAGCTCTGCCACAGGGTGGAGATGTTTCACATTCCTGTTTCTTTCGTGGTGTTGGATAAAGTTGTTATTCTGTCTTTGCATTATAATTTAGTGCAAATGTTTGTGCTCCTTTTGTTGTTCTCTCATGAATGAAAAGAGGGACATTTCCAGCTCCTTTATGTAATATTTCCCTTTTATGCATTTGGTATCTCATAAATGTATCCCATGCTTGGTGGGAGCTAGTTAAGGAATTTTCCATATGGGTTGCTTGTTCTAATGGTTTGTATTTTGAATTTTCATTCTAGTGTATCAAGTTTAGGACTGACCAAGCACAGGATGCTAAGAAGATGGAGAAACTTAACAACATTTTTTTCACCTTGATGGCTCGTGGTCCAGATGGTATTACACTATCTAATTTTCCTCTCAAGTTCCTTGTTTGTATTGTACAAGTAACATTCAATGATAATCTGATCTTAAATCTTGTTGAGTCCGCCTTCTTGATACTTGCATAGCTGCAAGTTCTATTTTTGGGCATATGGATTCGTGAGCAATTCTATTTGATACTTGCATAGTTGAATCTCGCCATGCGCCTATCATCGTAACGCGCTGCATTTTCTTTTTATTGCAGCTGATATATCAGAAGTGGGTGGTAAAGAACAAATGGAAGCACAGGCACCTAAGAAGGGGAGAGGAAGGAAACAATAATTTTTTGAGGATTGGCATTTTGCGATCCTTATTGCTGAAGATATTTTTGAAGCCTGCAAGGATTTGTTTCCCAATTTCTTTTTGTATTATTAGTGGAACAGGTCACTTTGCTTCTTGAAGATAGTCCTTTTCCTGGTTGGTTTCTCTATATAATTTGCAATCTCTGGTCTCGTAGCTTCTTTCCATCTGCAGAGTTAAACTTGAGAACTATTAACTCCGAATCAGAGGTGGATCCAGTATTTGAGCTTTATGAGTTCAAATTCCAAATTCTATCACATTGCGTCTAATTTTCTAGGTTCAAACTCTATTTTTGTACTTATTTAGCTGGATTTTTAACACGTATATAGAGCCTAAGTCGAAGGATGAACCCGTAACGTCTTCATTGGCTCCCTCCCTGACTCGAGTAGACAAATGTATCCAACTAGTTTTGTTTTAGCAGATGTGATAATATCCAAATTCTATCTTTGGTATTGGCTTGAAAACTGAAAGAAAACGGTCTTGAATGACAAAATACGAAATGCTCCTAGAAAATTAGAATTCCTGAGATGGTTTGGCAATATTTCCGAGGAAAAAATAGGGGTAAAATTAAAAAATAGTAGCTAGATTTAGAAGTGGTAATTGAAAAATAGTCACAATTTCAAAATTAATTGAAATTTAGCCTTTTTCATGTAAAGATGAATATGAACGAAAACATGGAGAAATTTAAAAATAGTTAGATTTATAATTGGTCATTTAAAAATAGTCCAGTTTTAAAAGTAATCGAAATTTAGCCACTTTTCATGTAAAGATAAATATGAGCGAAAATACTGTTCAAAACCCGGAAAATATGTCAGTATATTATACTGGAGTTCCAGCATAATTATGCTTAAACTCCAGCATATTATACTGGAGTTCCAGGATAACTATCCTGGAACTCCAGCATAATATGTTGGAGTTCCAACATAAGTACACTAGAACTCCAGCATAATATACTGGAGTTGCAGCAAGTATAAATGTCCAGTATATTATGCTGGACATTTATACTGGAGTTTGGAGCACCGGTGCTCCAGTATCCCGTGTATTATACAGGAGTCAGCAAGGTATACCGGTCCAGCCTAGTATGCTGGAGTTCGTGCACAGATGCACCGAATTCACATATATTATGCGGTACCGGTCTCTGTTGCTGCAAAATAGTGGTTATTTTTCATTGACTTTGTAAACGGTGGCTATTTTTGAATGACCAGTCCGAAAACTGGCTATACCGTGCTATTTTAACACGAAAACACTGTTCAAAATCCGAAAAATATTCCAGCATAATACATTGGAGTTCCAGCATAATATACTGGTCAAGCATAATATGTTGGATGTTTATGCACAAATGCTCTAAGCTCCTGTATATTATGCTGGAACTTTTCGTGTTGAAGCAAAATATTAATTATTTTTCACTGACTTTGCAAACACTAACTATTTTTTTACTTAACAGTTCGAAAACTGATTAGCCCGTGCTATTTCCACAAAGTATAGTTTGGCTCGAATTCTGTATATGTAAAAAAAATTGCTAAATAAATAATTTTGAACATAATTAATTAAATTATTATGATAGAATTTCGAACTGTTCAAATCTTAGATCTGTTTCTCCTTAAATAAATACATCAAACTTTTTCCAGTTTACCAAATAAAAAGTAAACAGCAAAAGGGATATTTCAAAAGTCCTGAGAATTTATTCTCTTTTATAATTTTTAAATTCCTTTTCTCTCTTTGCTCCTGGTCCTTTTTCAAGGTGGGGGAACTTTACTATGATTTAACACATCCAACAAAGTGTAATTTATTCTGCATAAAATATTGAGGTTAGTGAAAGAGGGCCATTAAATGATTAAAAGCCAGCAAGATTCTATTGGGAAAAGCAATGGCCTACGGCTCCGTCAACTTTAAATAATGTCAAAAAGGGCAGTCCGGTGCATTAAGCTTTCGCTATAAGCGAGGTTCAGGAAAGATCTGAACTAACAAAGGTTTATCGTACGCAATCTTACCCTATTTTTTGCAAGAGGTTGTTTTCACGTCGTGAACTCGTGGCCTCATAATCATATGACAGCAACTTTACCAGTTACGTCAAGACTTCCCTTTTTTAAAATATGACAAAAGGCTGCTAAACTCGACGTATTTACTTAAAATAAAATACCTAGATATTATTTTGGAAGTCAATATTGTCACCTAAATTCTTTATTATTTACCTTTGACTTATTTGTACAGAGTACGTTTCAAATACATGTATATATATATTTAAATATATTAAGTGAATAATAAAGATAACTTATATGTTCAGAAACTTAAACACATTTTGATGTGTAAGTACACCTTCATTTTTACGTACCTACTCATGTATTTGAATTTTGAAACGTACTTGCATTGGATGCCTACTGTATTGGGTTGACATTGATTTCACAAATTAAAATTGGAATAAGAAAAAGAACTGAAAGAAGAAAAGTTCATTACGGACTTTCCTCTTGAAATTTTGGAAGAAAAATGCATACGAATGCCATGATGCGAACAAAAGTTTGGTGCGCTGTGCTCCCACTACGTACGGGGTCTGATGAAGGGCTGAACTATAAAAGTCTATTATAGCAGCTTTACACTATAATTTTATAAAAAGCTATTTCCATGGCTCGAACTTGTGACCTCCTAGTCACACGACAACAACTTTACCAATTACGCCAAGACTCCTATTCAATGCCACGATGCAAAGGCGGATCCAGGGTTTGAAGTTTATGGGTTCCTATAATAACGTTAAGTTAATTTACAATTATAACTGAATTTGTTGGACTTTAAGCCATTGGTCTTTAAAGTAGAAGAAGTGTGAAATAGAAATGGAGGGAAATAAAATGGAGGGAAAATAAAAATTTGAAGAAGTGAACTTTTGTCTTGCACTTTGTCCCTCATTGGTGAGGGACAATCACATTTGTGTGCTTATATATAGATTCACTTTTTAAAACTCTTAAAAGGAGTTGAAGAGAATGAACCCTCGCGCCGTCGTCGTCGCTCGCTCGGCTTCGGGCTTTGGCTTTGGCTTTGGCAAATGATCGATAAGATTATTTTTTGGACAAAATTTATTTAATAATTAATTAAATGCCAAATCACTGCTGAAAAATACGTTCAGAGGGCCTCCCTCGCCGCGGTTCTGCCGCGACTGCGACAGGCAGATTCCGAGAGCCCCTCTGGCAGCGATTTTGCCGCGATCGCGGTAGAACCGCGGCAGGCAACGTATTTTTAGAAAAGGCACCTTTTCCATATACATCTTCTGATATTTGCCTATAAATTCTTAGGCAAGGCTGCATTTTCTACATACGAAAAACACTCCAGAACTTCTTTCTTTTTGAATATACTGCATCCTAATTCCCAGTCTCTCTCTCTCTCAAATTCGTAAGTGTGGATTTGCTCCGTTCTTTGAGTTCGTTGGTATCCTGCAGTTTGTATTGCCACTGTTGCAGGAAGGTTTATTCCGTTTTATCCTGGGAGGATTTAATCCATTACCTTGGCAACGTGTTAGGGGGTTAAAATTCCTTAAGGACGCACAAGAAAATTGTGGACTCAGAATATTTCTGATTTTTTACTATTTACTACATTTCTTTATTCTTCTAACAATTTTTTGATTTTTATTTTAACACAGTAACGCTCACAGAATTTACGATCAAATATTTGTATATATGTAGTGGATTGTTTAACACATGTACACTATCTGGATAAAAATTACTGGGTTCACGTGAACCCCTACGTCGTACAGTAGATCTGCCCCTCCCACGATACGAGTGACAAAATTAAACCACCAAAGATTTTAACGGTGAGTAAGTAACCTTCTATCCTTAATCATAGTATCTCGAATTCGAGCTTTAAATAATTTTATTCAAAAGGACTTTCTTATTTTCATGGTCAAATAGAATCATTTTTGGTAAAAAGCATATTACTCCGTGTGGACTTTTCGGTACAAATCATAATTAATCAGGTTCCAAAATGAATAGCACTAAAAAAAGACAAAATTAAAATAAACATCCCTTTTCCAATTCATTTAATCTGTTTCCTTCGTTGTAATTTCCAAAAATAAAATAAAAGATATATAATTTTATTTCCTATTTTGTCCTTATCTGTCTTTCGATCGTAATCACCATCATATTACAACAAAAACATGACTCATCTTATATTTATGGCGTTCCCTGACTTTTGTCTATCACCCCCTGTCGACTCATTTTCTCAAAATTCTTCTTATTATTAACTGAAAATTATAATTAATATTACGTATATTTTGTACTAAGAATTTAAATTGTACATTATATCCTGCTCTTACCATGTCGATTTGTATTCACCGGATAATCACCGGCGAATTATCGTCGCGGGTGAGCCGTCATGTTCCGGCAACAAAACTTCCAGCTAGGTCATCGGTTCATCATGTTAAGTTTAATCACCGGCCGGAAATCATTAGCAGATCAATAACGACGAAATTTTACGTAATTGAGGCAGCGGAATTTGCCGGTATATTCCGCCGTGGCGGAGGAGGAAGCGGGAATGAGAAGTGGAGGAGGTTGTGTGCGGTGGGAGATCAGGTGGTGGAGATTAATGATAGCCGGAAAAGTAGTGATCGGACGGCGGAGATAATGGTTGCAGCAACGGCTACGGTGGTGCTAGGTGTAGGGAATCGGGTGCTTTACAAGCTGGCTTTAGTTCCTTTGAAGAACTATCCTTTCTTTCTGGCTCAGCTCGCCACTTTCGGGTACTTTTTCTTTTCTCGTTGAAAAAGAAATTATGAATATTTCTACTCCACTTGTCTCATTTTACCTGAAGATATTTAATTGAAAACGAAATTTATATTCTTCTTTTTAAAAATAAAAAATTATGAGAGCTTAAAGTTAAAATGCTAAATATCTAAACATGTGAAAAAAAATATTTACATCAACTTATCAATTAAAAGATAATTGCATGTAATTCTTTTCAATTAACATTAATTGGTAATGTAAAATAAATAGTTAGTAAGTTGTTATAGTAAGTTAAATTATACTTATAGTGTATAAAATTTTAATCCATATAAAAATATATTATTTTTTTAATATATAATAAAAAAAGGTGTGTCAAAATGGGACCGAGAAATTACAATTTTCCTGTGGATAATATTGCTTAACAATTTTTGGAAAGTAAAATGAGGGTTAGAAGTTATTAATTTTTGTGCTAATTGTTTTGTTATTTGTTTTTACCATTTGAAACGAGAGTGAGTCCATCCATGAACGAAGACAATGTTCTTTTAGCTCATTAATACGGTCAAAGATACACTTTAAAATGAAAGAAAAATCAAAATTAAAATTTTAATTAAAACATAATGCGAAAATAGAAAATTAATTGAATTTTGACACCTTCCGCTTCCTAGGATCACATAAATAGAATTTTGACTAACATTTGAAATTTATCGTTTTTTTTTTGTAAATTAAGAATATGTAGATTTTACATGTTATATTACCAATTTTAGAAGTTCACATCATCACACGGAAGTTTCTGTATTTTTTTATAAATTTGTTTTTCTTAGTAATTGGCCAACGTAAATCCATTTTGTAATGTGTGCCGTTATCTGGAAAACAGAAATTTCTTTCCAAAGAAAGAAAACGAAAAGTTGTAAAATCATGTCACGTGAGAAAATTCGAAGATCACGTGATAGGTGCTGACCGATGTCTCTCGAGTCTCGACAAGATGGTAAGGGTAGTAAAGTCATTTTGACTTTTACCTTTTTATATCAGCCAGTCCTTGTCAAAGTGGGTGCCAATAGGCGAGGGCAATAGAGTCATTTTCTCATCTTGATAATGCACCTTAGTGATTCACAATGAAAGAATATAACTTTGCACGTCTCTTTCATTTTCATCACTTCCCCACAAAGAATAGACTCTTTTGGCCCAAAATAAATAAATTTATTTGACTGCACCTTGGACACACTAGACTCTAGACTATAGTTTTCTAGTGAATCTAATGATGCATGATCAATCATTGGAGGGGTAGGTTCTTTATTTTAGAGATGAAGAATGACCGCCCGTGCACAAAGTATTTTGCATTTATGTAGGGTCGGGAAGGTCCCTACTCCAAAGAGTGTGATATAAACAACCTACCCTAATGAAATTAGTAAATGGAGGGGGTGTCGTAAAATTATATCGTAGAAATAGGGTAAAAAAATTATGTACATACATTGTTGAATCTCATTATTAAGGAAAAATAAATTATGTACATATATTAATCTCAAACATAAACTTCAAATCCTAGTTCAGCCTCTCCCGAATAAGTGAAAACCCATTGTTAACCTTTGTGGTAGGAAAAAAATGGATTTAATTTGCGATAGTTAATAAGAAGATAATTAAGTATCCCTAGAACAAGTTTTACGCTATGATTATTCTATATTACACAATGTCACTGAAAAAATGATCCTGCAATATGATTTGCTCTATGTTGTTTGTGATAACGGGTCAAATTATGATACTATTTGGTGAAGGGAGATAACTTTATTACTCAATTTTATTAGGGGAGATTGAATAGTGTGCCCTGTACTTTTTTATCTTGCTTTCCAAATTTGTTTCAAACGATGCATTAGATGAGATGAATCAGAAACACCAGAACTGTTATAAATGTCTGCATTGGTTCTGACTTCTGATGAACTGGTTATTTAGTTACTTTTTCAACAGCTACACAAGTTCAATTGTTAGTCAACTTTAGGTAGTATAGATTATAGAAAGTGCAAGTGGATCTCTTTGACATTACAACTAAAGAGATTCTAAATGCTCCACTATCGCTTAACTTCAAATTACTTGTATTGTTAACACTTAAAAAAAGTTTATGTGCATTATTGTACTTGCTAATATTTTATACAGATTAAAAATTTTCTGATTTCTGCATCTTTGCTAGTATAATACTATATGTTATTTGTGTGTGTCTGATGGCCCCAGTGTGGTGACTAGTTTAGCATAAGTATAAATGGCTGTATTTCTATTCTACTACTAGCCATTTAGAGTATTCACTTTGTTTAAGATCTACTAGTTCTTTTGTCCTATTTTAGCATGTGATCATGACTTAAAATAAACTTCCAAACCTTCTACACATGCTTTCCTTGATTATGTCAGGCTCTTCTAGTATAACCAGTACTGTGGTAATTCTAGTGTTTGTATATCGTTAAGATGGTTAACTTTTGACTTTTAATATAAAATGGTATCAATATGTCACCAGCAGTCTCCCACCTACGAGTTTAAGGGATCATGAAGTAGGTGAAAACAGAAACTCTGCAACTCATCTTCATCTAAAAGGTGTATTAATATGTCACAAGTAGCCTTCAGATAATGATTTTATTGCATGCAAGGTGAAAAGGAGGAACAGAGAATCATTTAGGATTATTTGCTTCTTTTCCCTATATCTGTCAAATTTGGGCATACAAATCATTACGCCTAATATAACGAAAATAGTATATGTATTTTTTTAATGTAAATGTGAATATCCATTACTGAATCCATAAGTGACAAATAACAATGAGAAAGTACAAACTCTTTATTTTAGGATATGCTGATTTTCTGAGCACAATGCATCAACAACAAAAATTAGTAATGAACATATTTGTTACTGAATTACTTCCTTTTTGCTTCTTGTTCCTCCTTTCAACCAGATATGTACTCGTATACTTCACTATCTTATATCTTCGGTATCATGCTGGCAAGGTCACTGATGAAATGCTTTCCCTTCCAAAAACTCCATTTGTTGCTGTTGGTCTATTAGAGGCTCTCGCTGCTGCGTCCGGCATGGCAGCTGGAGGTAATACAAAATTCATGCTCAATACTAGAATCTCACCCAGATGTTTTTAAGTATCTTCTGTGCTCACATTGGTTCTTGCCTGATTCGGTTATTCCCTTTGTCAACAATGATATTTAAAAAAAATATTATATCTGCATGTACTTTTATTACAAACTAGACATGTGTCGCCTTTGGTATGTAATAGGTAATTAACTGCTAACAAAGACTAGAGAAGAGGATAGAAATATGGCATTGTTTGATAGTAAACATCCGAAGCCAGAGACAGTCTGCAGCTTATATGATAAATAAGAAAGTGACACCATTGTAGCTATTTCCTTTAGCCACTGACTCTTCCGATTAATTAAGATATAGGGAAAGGCCAACGCGTCAAAGTGAAGTCAGGTTCAGCAATCGACGTAACTGGTCCAAATACCAGAAGCTAGGTCATAGAAGGTAGATTAGATTCGACAATCTTAAGTAAACAGATTGCGAGTCATGTACCACTTATTGATCTACGCTTGGAAATGAAGAAACTTGTATGGAAAGCTTTGAATCTTGTGATTGAGTAATAAATGAAATTCAAGATATGTATTGTGTTTACTAACGCAGTTGTCCCACATAGGTTGTGTGAAGGTTTTTCCAAAGAGGTTTAGTAAATTTGGGCTAGTCCACCCGATTCTTTCACTTTTTGAGAGGTGATCTTTTGATCTCAATAAGTAGTTTATGTGCATCATATCAATCAATGGAGGATATTGGAGTTGCCTCATGACCTATGAAGAAGCTATGAAACACAATCCTCTAAGTTGATTATGCTTAATCGCAGCATAAATGCAAAGGAGTACCATAAGTAATTGCAAAATCTAAACTCATTTTGTAGTCTCTGAAATATAAAGATTCATTTTGACAACTCTTAAACAAGTAATTTATGTGCAAATTCATTGACAGCTTGTTTTATTTTTCAATTAGTCCTTAAGACTCATTTACTTGAAATTTATTCTGGCTCTTCTGTGAATATTTGAATTTACATACCTCTGTAGATTTTTAGTTCTGAACTTAATCCTCTGTTGTTATCCTCCTTTCAAACAGCTATTCTTTCAGGGGCCGCAATTCCAATACTCTCCCAGGTAATAATAACTTGAAATTGGTATCTTTTCACTTTTCTATGAACTTCTGAGAAAATCTTGTAAAAAGTGAGATTCTACTGATAGTGACCACATGATGGTAGGTTTTTAGGAAACAAATCCATCAGATCAATTTGATACATCCATCAGGCTGATGTCTGTTGGTGCAATAGGAAGAATACCGGGCAATTTAATTTTGCATGACCAAACACTTAGAAGATAAGGAAAGAAAATTAAAACTTGGGAGCGAGAACTAAAATAGAAGTGACTATACTGCATTAATGTATATTCTTCCAACATTATATGCTTCTCTCATAAAACAGTGTCTATTGAAGATGGATATTGTTTCAAAGTTTGATAGTAGACATTAGGGTTCATTTCTGAACTTTAGTTCTTCTTTGAGGACCAGAAAAGCTGTGTTGATCATCATAAGACCAAATTATTCAAATAATTGTTAGTCTCTTAGGATGTGCAGTCATATATGATTAGACCGGATCGGAAATGATCTCCTACGACAAAAGGCACAAAAGCATGCATAGAGGATAAGATGTGAGTATGTCGTCTGGGACATTTTGGTTATATCTTACGTAGACCTCCAAATGCACCAGTCGCAAAGAACACAACAAAATAAAGGAAAAAGTTCTTTAAAGAGCAATACCTACTAGTTAGAATAAATACTTAGCAGTGTTGGTACATTACATTAAGTATGTTCTAGGAATCATATTGGTTTGTTTAGGGATTCATTTGTTAGTATCAAATGTAGTAAACTTCTAGTGTTAAAAACCCCTAATTTGCAAATTTTGAGTATTAAAATGGAACGGGTTCATGGAGCCGAATGGATACTGAGGAAACCTACTAGTTCGGGATTGAGGCATATTTCTTCTTGTTGTTGTACTAACATATTTGTAGGTTCAGTTCATTTAAAACTTCCTTCAAAGTGGAAATTGAATGGGTTATTTAACATGTCCATCTGTTGATCCTTGCAGAGTTTTCTTGTCTGGCAACTTCTCCTGTCTTTTATATTCCTCGGGAGAAGATATAGTCTCAACCAGTTGTTTGGGTGCTTTCTCGTGGCTGTTGGTGTTATCATAACTGTAGCAAGGTTGGCAGCACAATTGTTTTTTTTATAGTTTCTTGAGTTTACCTCACTACCAGTTTGAAAACTTTGTTCAAGCAGCTGGAAGTTTCAAGTTTTTTGAGATCTGAAAGCCTCATCATTCATTTAGTTTGTGGTGATAAGTCTTCTAAAACAGACGATGACCGTGCTTGTCTTGGACCGTGCCTTTTGGGCTGGTCTTGGTCATGCAATACAGTGTCATGAGGAATGCACTTATCCCTCCCCCCCCC